>OZ012619.1:14269401-14318585 GCA_963942555.1 Aleiodes leptofemur
GGAGATTTGGGTAACGCATATTCGAATGGATATGGAAGGTAACGGAGAGTACGATGGAGCTTTCACTGTATATGGTAACACAAAACGCCCCGGATCCCATTATTTATGGCCGCTCGATACAGGTATGCCGGCGATATTCGGCCAACTGCTACATGAGGAAAAGTTGGGATAAAAAAAAAAAAGAAAAAAGTTAAATAATGCTAAAAAGCTTTGGTATTTCTTCGTATTTGTTTTATTTCTCTTTTTCCAACACAATTGAGAATGAAAAAGTTTATGAACTTTGATTTTTTTTATGGGTTGAAAAGAGAATTGTGTGAATTTGTGAATTTTATGCGGATATTTATTGGTAGATTTTTTCCTTTCGTGGATAATTCTGAGAATTATGGAGATACGCCCTTTTTGACCTATGACACTTTGGTGAAGAATTTTGAGAGCTACAAAAAAGGATTAAAGCAAAATCGCGCTATCTCGCTTAGTTTCCGAGATATTTTCAAAAAAATGAAGAAAAAAATTAATTCTTCTTGTTTTGAGTTTTCAGGACCGATTCACTTCCAATTGCTCTTCTTTTCGAAGATGTATAGAAAAAATGCTCTATTTTCGCTTATTTTCCGAATTATCTTCAAAAAACTGCGATAAAATTCTGATATAAAAGGAGATAATTTTTATGTCATTATGGGAGGATTGACAAATCGATTGAGAATATCCGTAATTGATGGGCAATGACGTGACCTTCAATTTAAAATCAACCCTGTTCCGTTACCTCAATTAGAACCGAAGATATCCGCGAAAAACTCAAAATTTCGAGGTTAGAATTTGAAAATTTCAAAGAAATCCCAGTTTTGGCTTCATGGGTGTCATTTCCAGCTCAAATTTCCCCAGCTTTCCATTACTATTACCCAAAAAGCCATATCTCCAACCCTTCAACGATATTTGGCAATATCTCGGAGAATAAGCGAGATAAAGCAATTTTGTCTGAATTTTTTTCTCGCAGAAATTCTTCAAGAGTCACAAAAATTTCGCTATCTCGCTTAGTTTCTGAAATATTCTCTTGAAATGAAGTTGAAATCAGAATTCACTAATAATAATAATAATAATAATATTTGGTATTTCTTTTTCCCCTTTGTTCGATTTTTCAAGGTTATATTAGTGTTAGTATTCGAGAGTATTAGGTGAGTTGAATTGAGGAACTAAAGGCTATTGGAATAGTAAAGAGGAATGGGAATAGGATGGGAATATCGATATGCGGGTAAAGTAAAACAGAATCGAAATGAAACAGGAGGAGCACACACCGGTACTCTCTTACCCCTTCGCCTTCCACCCCCCCCCCCTCTTTTTGCCGGTCGGACGATCAAAGGCATCCACCTTTTGTACGAAACTCAACTCTCTCTCTTGAGAGAAGGAGAGAGAGAGAGAGAGAACTCGGGGTTTATTCATTACAAGGAAGGATCATGAGCCCGATTGGCTTCATTTCCTCTTTTTTTTTCAACTTCATTGAGAATTTCAGGTGTTTTTGATGAGTCTTGAAATTGAGTTATGGCGGAGAAAAACTAATCCCCATTTTTCTCGTGAGATTCTCAATGATCTGAGAAAGAGTAAATTTCTTTTGGGAATTCGCTGAAGAACATTGAAGAAAAATTTTCACATTTTTCATGTGGAAATTGAGGAGAATTTTCCTGAATGAAAATTCAATTTTCTTGTGGTGTTTTGATCAGTGGAAAATTTATGGTACCTTTTGTGGAAAATTGTAGAGGCACTTTTCCGGAGAATTCCATTTTATTAGTGGATTTTCTGATATCAATTATTGAGAGGAAAATAATCTCTGGAGAAGTTCATTTTCCGATGAATTTCCCGTGGAAAGCTGAAATTTTTCCGAATTTTCTAAGGAAATTAATTTTTTTTCGAATTTTCCAGGAAAAACAAAAAAATTTCCGGATTTTCCAGGAAAAACAGAAAATTCTCCGAATTTTCCAGGGAAAACAGAAAATCTTCCGAATTTTCCAGGAAAAACAGAAAATTTTCCGAATTTTCCAGGAAAGGCAGGAAAATTTTCATATATTCGCAGCATTTGAATTTTCCAAGAAAAACTGCGAGTTTTCCCTGCATTTTCCGGGAAAATCTAAAAGCTTTCCCGAATTTTCCAGGAAAAACTCAAAATTTTCTCGTTTTGGATAATTTTTATACCTTCGCACCAATTGAATTTTCCGAATGAGCAAATTTTCCAAATAATTTCCACTCAAAAGTTTCCCTGAAACTCCACGAGAATGGTAAAATGCTATTTAACCTCGTGAAATTGCGTGAGAATCCAGAGGCAATAATACTTGTGCATGAAGATATCTTCTCGTTAGACATAAACCTCAAAGATCTTGCATACTCATCCACTGATTTTCCTTGGGAAAATTTTGAGTTTGTCAGTTAGAAAATCTAGACGAGATATCCCCCGATGTGGAACTGCCACAGCGTGTTATACTAATTTGGCTAGCGACTAGCTAACGACCCCTTTGAGGTCATAACTTTTGCCGCAACCTCCGCATTTCTACTCAGTGTTTCTCCAAAGTCTCTTATGCTTATATTTCCCCTCTTTGTTCCCCACACATAACTGTTGTGTATACTCATTCCTCCCCCCCCCCCACTTTCTGTCTCTCGTTTTCGCTCTTCACCCGTATTCACCGCTTTTGTTGTGATAGTGTTGCGCAGGCGCAAGTGGGTGGTACCCAACTGGGGATAAATGCAAGAAGTGGGAGAAACTGAAAACGTGGTTCTCGGAGGTCCTCAATCGTTGCTTCAGTGCGTGCCGCTCTTTCCTCGTGGCCACAAGCATTTTCCTGGCCTTGGGAAATCCGCGAAAAATCACGCGCGCGAAAATTCAAAGGTCTCCAATATATTTTTTTTTGTGGAAGTAATGTAAGTGTTTTGTTACAGAATTTTCCGGAGATTTTTCCTTTAGGAAAAACGCTTTTCTTTCTTGGAAAATTCGGGCAAAATTTATGAGTTGGTGGAAAAACCAGAAATTTTTTGGGATGGAGAGTAAAAAAAAAATGGAGATGATTCTTGAATTGGGAAAATTCAATAGAATTTTCATGAAAATTTTCCGATGGAAAATGGGAATTTTCCGATGGAAAATGGGAATTTTCCGATGGAAAATGCAAATTTTCCAAAGGAAAATGAGAAATTTCCCAAAAGAAAATAAGAATTTTTCCAAAAGAAGATGGAAATTTTCCAGAGGGAAATAGGAATTTTCCGGCGGAAAATGGAAATTTTCCCAAGGAAAATGGGAATTTTCCAAAGGAAAATGGAAATTTTCTAAAGGAAAATGGAAATTTTTCAAAGGAAAATGGGAATTTTTCAAAGGAAAATGGAAATTTTCCAAAGGAAAATGGAAATTTTCCAAAGGAAAATGGGAATTTTCCGATGAAAAATGGGAATTTTCATTAACGATAATTTGACCAATTTTCATCAGACCTCCATTTCATTATTTTAAATTAGTTGGAAAATTTCTCCTCTGATTGAAAAATTTTCCAAAGGAAAATGAAAATTTTAGTGATTTCAATAACGATAAATTGCGTAATTTTCATGCAACAATTTCCTTCAATATTTCAAAGCAGATGAAAAATATTATTCTCTGGTATTTCGTAGAAACTACTGGAGCAAAAATGATCGCCAGTGCTTTCCATCACAAATTTTCCCCGGCTATATTCCACCTCTCGCAGCGAATCTCTTCACTTTTTCCCCGAGTATTCTGAAGCGACAAAGAAAAGCTCCAAAAAAAAAAAAAAGAGAGGTGAATCTCCAGAAAAATTCAATGTATCCATATTTTTCAGTGACAAAATATCAGTGAAAATTTCCAGCAGAAAAACGTGGAAAATCGGAAAAACTCAAATCCTATTTTCCTATTTATCCCATTTTTTTCCCCTATTATTTTCCATTTTTTTCATCTGAAAGTGTTGCGAGAGTTTAAGTCAAGTTGAAAAGCCGAGTGAAAAAAAAGAGGAAAATTCAGCGAAAAGAGAGAAGGAAAATCCGTTGGAATAAAAAATTGATAGAAAAAAAAAGGAAAATTCTGAGGAGAAGAAAAGAGTTTTGAAAGAGAAAAGAAGAGGAAAAAAAGGGAGAGAGAAGAAAAAAAAGGAAGAAATCGCAAGCACACTCGCAAAAGCCGATTCGATTCTTCGGCTTATCCGGGGGAAAGGCAGAGAGAAAAAATAAATAAAAGAAATAGAGGGATTGAATTGAGAGGCGGATTTTCGCTGGAGCTCCAAATGCCTTCGAATTCGATCATCTGATAATCAATTAGGCTTAATTATCAATTAATCAAAAAATAAAGAGGAAAATCTTGATCGAGAGTGCTTCTGGGAATTTTTTTTTTTTTCGTTGGATTTGTGCTAATTGTCAGGTTATGAGGATTTTTCTTTATTGGTAAAAGTAAAAGGGAAAATTGGAAGTAAAAGGAAGCATTGAGGCAATTTATCCAATGAGTTCTTTAAGTGAACCACCGGTCAACGGATGATTATGGAACAAACAACGTGGGCTACCATGTCTATTCGATCGATTCTCATCTTTTTTTGGATTTTTGCTGTTATTAATGGTGAGTTTTTCTTTTCATTTTCTAAATACATCTGAATATCTTCACATTTAGAAAATTTTCCGCGAGTTTTTTTTAGATTTTCCGAGTGGTTTTCCACGAATTTTCAGCAGTTTTCGTTAATGTGGAGTTTTCTTCGGATTTTCCGTGAATTTTCCAGTTTCTGGAATTTTCATTTGCAGCAATCCGATTATTTTCGCGAATTTTCAACAATTTTCCATGAATTTTCAGCATTTTCCGGAATTTTGAGTGACTTTTCATGACCATTTTCTATCATTTTTCTTGATTTTCCAGTAGTCAGCCATTTCCACGATTTTTCCACATTTTTTATTGACTAGGATTTAAGTTTTCATTGATTCCATGATTTTCTTGAATTTCAATTTTTATTTGTACGAATTTTCATTGTTTTTTCGTCATTTTCCATGATTTCCCAATTTTCTGGAATTTTCTACTCCATCAAATTTTAATTAACATCAATATCATAATTTTCCAGAATGTTCATCAATTTCCCACGAATTTTCATCGTCGTTCCATCATTTCTCATAATTTCTCACTCTCCTGCAATTTCCACGATTTTTAATCTTTCATAATTTCAATTGGCATTAATCCCATAACTTAACAGAATTTTCATTAATTTTCCATGAATTTCCCTCGCTTTTCCATAGTTTTTCACGACTTTCCCAGTCTTCTGCACTTTCCACGATTTTTCATTTTTCATAATTTAAATTCACATCAATTTTAGAATTTCCCAAAATGTTTATCAATTTTCCATTAATTTCCCACAAATTTTCATCGTTTTTCCATCATTTCCCAAGATTTTCCAGTCTCCAAAAATTTCCACGATTTTCCCCTAATTTTCCATGACTTCTCCTCTTTCAATCATTTCAATTTCTATCAATTCCATAATTTTCCATAATTTCCATTAATTTTCCACAGTTTTCCCCAAATTTTCCACTAGCTTTTCCGCATTTTTCCCATGATTTCCTAGTCTTCTGCATTTTCACGATTTTCAATCTTTCATACATTCAAGTTCACATCAATTTCAGAATTTTCCGATTTTCCACTAATTTTCCCCAGTTTCCCCAAAATTTTCCACTAGCTTTTCCACATTTTCCACGATTTCCTAATCTTCTGCACTTTTTCCGATTTTTAATCTTTCAGTTTAAGTTTACATCAATTTCAAAATTTTCCAAAATTTTCATTCATTTCCCACAAATTTTCATCGTTTTCCCATCATTTTTCACGATTTCCCAGTCTTCAACAATTTTCACGATTTTCCCCTTAATTTTCCATGACTTTTCCACTTTCAATCATTTAAATTCTCATAAATTCCATAATTTTCCATAATTTCCACTAATTTCCCTAAATTTTCCACTAGCTTTTCTGCATTTTCCAGATTTTTCCTACAAATTTTTCCATAACCCTCTCAACCATCTTCAACCCATCGTCTCCACCCCCCCCCCCCCCCTCATCAATCACGAATAATTGGAGAATATTTGTTTTCACAATTATCTCAATTCCCCTTTTTTCTCTCACCAAATCAAATACGTTCATTTGAATGAATCATTTCATGGAAAATGTTTGTTCTGCATTGATTATAGCCGAGTGGTGCGTATGGTTGTCAGTCATTTTCGTAGTAAATTGTTATGCACCACAGTTGGAGGCCCTCAATCACTCTGATTGACGTTGGCTATTCCCTCACTCTCTTTCTCTCACTTTATATATATATATATATATATATATCTCTCTGTGTGTGTCCAACTCTCGAACATTCTATAATCCACACGTTTATTCTCTATCTCTCTCTCTCTTTCTCTTTGTGGTACTCATCCTTTTTGCCACTGCTTCACTTTGAATCACTAAAGAGCTCAACATATCCGTATGGCTTTCACTAAATTCACGGTGATTTTCCATTTACCGTATTGATGCTATTAATTCAATTTGTATCACAAAGAATGACATCGAAAGTTTCATTTTTTATTTATATCTTGAAAAAAAAAACGTTTTTTTTTTGTGTGTTGCACTTTTTTTTGGGTCTTTTTCCACTCCACAAAAAAGGTATCTCCCAAAATTTTTGTATCTCGCTTAATTTCGAAGATTTTTCGAGAAAAAAAAATGAACTTCAAAGTTATATGGACTTATCTCGGTTTACCACTTGACGAAATTTTCATATTTTTCTTTTTTTTTGGTTTTCCTGGAAAGATCGGAAAATTCTACCCCGGAAAACACTATAATGCAATTAATTTTGGATCAGTAGTTCTCGAGATATTCAAAATTTACTGAAATCCTTGATTTTTAATCGGTTTATTATCTCGGAAACCGTTGCTCCAAAATTAATTGGATTATAGTACTTTTTGGGGTAGAATCTCCCGATCTACCCTTTGAAGTCGTCAGAACCCTTAAAAACCGAAAATTACGATAAATCTAAGGAGGCTTTGGTCCTAGAACCAATTTAAAAAAACGTAAAACCTAAACTTTGTGGGGTAAAATGATTGAGGTTTTTTTTTGGGGGAGAAAGGATTTCCGGAAAAATCTGGAGAAATTTGAGATTGTGGTTTATTATGAATAGAAGATTGAGGAATTTTTTTGGAATTTTTGGAAGAGCCGCCTTTTTGTAAAAAATCGGGAAAAAAAGAAAAATTTAGTGGGTTTTTTTTTTCCGAAGGTGGAAGACGATTTTTTTAAGGGGGGAAGGAGTTTTCGGAAAATTCTGAAAAAATTTGAGAAGATGCTCTATCGTGTCTACAATATTCATGAATTTTTTCAAATTATTTCGAAGAGCCGCCTTTTTGATAAAAATGATAGAAAAAAAAATCGGGTTCAAAAAAACTGCGATAATTCCAAGGAGACCTTGGTCCAAAAAGGAATAAAAAAAAACCATAACTCCACGAAATTTTTCCACGAAGTTTACCATCATTTTACCGGTAACTTACACGTAACTGACCAAAGCTGAATTACTGGCGATTTTTCGTCAGGAATAAACTGACCAAATCTTGCGTCAGGAAAATGACCCATTATTCAAATTACCAGTCAGTTTACATCTATATAGCTGAATTTAATTTTTTTTCTCTGTTACCTCATTTTGGAGAGCAAAATTCACACGAAATATTGGCGTTCACTCAATTCTATTACAAAATACAAATTTCATTGAAATGTAATGCTCGATATTTTTCTTTCCTTTTGAAGCTTCATGCGTCTCAAAAAAGAAAAAAAAAGAAAAGTTAGACAAAAATGACCGAAAAAGTGACTGAAATAAAAAATTACCGTCAGTTTCCATCTATATAGATGATTTTCCATCATAAAACATAATTACTGACGATAAAAAAAAATTACCGTCAGTTTCCAACGGGAATTACAGGTCAGGTCAGAAATGGTAAGGAAACCGTCATTTTACGACTGACCTGACACATCCAAAAAATGACGGTAATCTTACATATCTATAGCTCAATGTGTATTACTAAGCAGAGAGAAAAAAAAATAAACTAGTAGAATGTGTACGCGTACGAGTCAGCCAGCCTTCGTACGATCCAACGTGGGTGTTACACAGTGTAAAAGAAAGGGGGCGAGAGGGGGAGGGGGAGGAGACGAATGAAATTTTACTCGCTCGTCGACGCGGAAATCCACCGGGACGTGCTGTGGCTGCTGCGGTTAATAAAGCTTCGAAAGTCCCCTTTTTTTTCCACCCCTCAAAAAAAAAAGAAAAAAAAACACACACAGGGAGAATAAAAAAAAAGGGATGCGAAAAAGAGATGAAAAAGAAGGGAAAATTTTCCTGCGGACTCTTACACCTGTAGTATAAAGAAAGGTTGGGGTGAAATAAAAGAAAAAAAAGGAGTGATGCTCTACTTGCGCGTTAACCGTAAAATTATTATCTAACACTGATAAAAGACTGTGTCAATTATTCTTGTGCATCATCGGAGGAAATGACTTCGGAAGTTGAAAGAATAGAAATTTTTGGGAGTGACCATGATGGCCGATTTTTTACCTCCAAATATTAATAAGAATGGTAGAATGAAAAACTTCAATGAAAGAAAAGAAATTCGGAGAAAAACGAGAATTATATTTTGCAATAATTCTAAATTTTTTGTCTATTTTTTTAAAGAAAGATTTAAATTTTTTTTTTGAAAGGATTGGGGTGAAATCGCTCTATCTCGCTCAATTTCCGAGATATTTTTGAGAGAAGAACAAAATAGATGAATGGGAACGAAAAACGTTTTTTTTTGAGAATTTCCGGAATTGAAGCGAGATAGAACGAAATGGAGCTCTGATCTACCTTTGAAGGCCCTTAAAATTTTCTCTGCAATTTTTCATGAATTTTCACGATTTTTCATAATTTTTCAGTGACTTTTCTATCATTTTCCACAATTTTCCGGGGTGTCCAGCGTTTTTCATGATTTTTCGAGATCTCATCATTTTAATGTACATCAATCCAATAATTTTCTAGAATTTTCCAATATTATTTATAATTTCAAGTGAATTTTCATGATTTTTCCATAATTTTCCTTTATTTTCCATAGTCTAAAGTAATTTCCACGATTTTTCGAGACTTTCCAGTTTTCTTAATTTAAATTTTTATAAATCTCAGATTTTTCTAGAATTTTTAACAATTTTCCACAAATTTTCACGACTTCCCATAATTTTAAATAAATTTTCATGAGTTTTCCATCATTTTCCACGATTTTCCAAGGTGTTCAGCCATTTCCCTGATTTTCCCAGATTTTATCAATTAATTTACATCAATCCTATATTTTTCCACAATTTTCCACACTTCCAAGTTAATTTTCATGAATTTCCCATAATTTTCCTCGATTTTCTGCCATTTTCACGATTTTCCACCATTTTCTCAATTTTCTCCGATTTTCCAATTTCAAAAATTTTATTTTTCATCGAACTCATAATTTTCTTCAATTTTCAAAAATGTCCCACAAATTTCCCTAATTTCCCATAATCTCAAGTCAATTTCCACAGTTTTCCCATGCTTTTCTCCATTTCCCGCGAATTTCCCGGAAAATTCTATTTCTCATCATCACTTTTTCTTTTCAAAATATCTCGGAAAATAATGGAGATACGCTCTTTTCACCCGAATCCTTTTTTCTCCAGAATTTTACGAACTATAAAAAAGGATTTCAGCAAAAAGGGCGTATCTCCATTATTTACCGAGATATCCTCAAAAAAAACTGAAGCCAAAAAATCGTCATATTCAAATTTTATCGAAATGAATAAAGAAATTTTTGGTGAAAAATCAATTCTAAACCTAATAAAATCACATAAAACAGTATATATAATGTTGAATTATTATCATTACACTTGGCATTACAGTCATACGGTCTTCTCACTAGTTTGGCTTATATAGATACGATTTTCCTTTGTTCAATTGCCGGAGAATAAGGATAGACTCAAGTAGTAGTGCCGTACGTACGGGCAGACGAGGGGCAAAGAGGAAAAGGGGGGTGAAATAGAGAAATGGGTGTGAGTGTTACCAGGAGGCAGACCGGTTATCACGACGCTAGGATATGGGGGATAATAAGGAGTAAGGACAAGAGCGTTGGAAGTACGTGACCGGAATCGGGCGCGATGAAAGCTCGAATTACTTTGACAAACTTGGCTTGCCTCATCTACACCTTTCTCATTGCTTCTCTCTCTCTCTCTCTCTCTCTCTCTCTCTCTCTCTCTCTCTCTCTCTCTCTCTCTCTCTCTCTGTGTCTTTCTCTCTTTCGCGCGTGCACTTCCTCCGCAGCGTACCTGCTCCTCGGTATCACAAAGCCTCCCCCCCCCCCCCCCCTCTTTACCGCAATGGCAACTGCCTAGCTCTGATACGGCAAATCAATGCTAGCTTCCAGGAGGTAGGGAAGATTGAGGGAAAATGGACCGGTGGGGTAAAATGATTGG
Organism: Aleiodes leptofemur; assembly: GCA_963942555.1. Classification (NCBI taxonomy): domain Eukaryota; kingdom Metazoa; phylum Arthropoda; class Insecta; order Hymenoptera; family Braconidae; genus Aleiodes; species Aleiodes leptofemur. Next base: position 14,279,870 of record OZ012619.1, read on the forward strand.
GGTTTTTTTTTGGGGGAGAAAGGGTTCTCGGAAAAATCTGAAAAAATTTAAGATTATGGTATATTATAGAAGGAAGATTGAGGAATTTTTTTGGAATTTTTGGAATAGCCGCCTTTCCGTGGAAAATTGGGGAAAAAAGGGAAATTTAGGGGGTTTTTTCTTTCGAAGTTGAAGGGGATTTTTTTGAGGGGGGAAGGAGTTCTTGGAAAATTCTGGAAAAATTTGAGATTTTGGTTTATTGTAGGGAGAGTGTTGGGGAATTTTTTTGGAATTTTTGGAGAAGCCGCTTTTTCGTGAAAAATTGGGGAAAAAAAAGGAATTTTAGGGGGTTTTTTCTTTCGAAGTGAAAGACGATTTTTTGAGGGGGGAAGGAGTTTTTGGAAAATTCTGAAAATATTTGAGATTGTGGTATATTATGGGGAGAAGATTGGGGAATTTTTTTTGAATTTTTGGAAGAGCCGCCTTTCTGTGAAAAATTGGGGAAAAAAAGGAAATTTAGGGGGTTTTTTCTTTCGAGGTTAAAGGGGATTTTTTTGAGGGGGGAAGGAACTTTTGGAAAATTCTGGAAAAATTTGAGATTTTGGTTTATTATGGGGAGAGTATTGAGGAATTTTTTTGGAATTCTTGGAAATGATGCCTTTCTCTGAAAAATTGGGGAAAAGAAGGTAAATTTAGGGGGTTTTTTCTTTCGAGGTGAAAGACGATTTTTTTGAAGGGGGAAGAAGTTTTTGGAAAATTCTGAAAAAATTTGGGGAGATGCTATATTGAGTCTCCAATATTCAGGAATTTTTCCAAATTATTTTGATGAGCCGCCTTTTTGACAAAAATCATAGGAGAAAAAATCAAGTTCATTCCAATTTCTTTTTCAAGATAAAATAGGATTTTTTTTTGGAGTCAAACAGTTTTTGAAAAAATCTAAAAAAAATTGACAATATGCTCTATTATGTCTTCAATATTGCAGAATTTTTTCAATTCTTTTAGAAAAGTCATTCCCTCTCCAAAAAATGATTAAAAAACTAAAATTGAGTTTTTTGGGGCTATTGTTGAGTTTTTTCCATCTACGAACTGTTTTTTCCTCATTTTTCGTTTTTTCACGAGTTTCAGGGATTGATGAACTTCGCTATTGTTCTAGTCCATTTTTTTGTCTCCGATAATTGGCTTCCATGCACCGCAATTATTCGGTCCCATAAAAATATGATTTCCGGATTTTTCCACAAATTTTTTTTTTCCATATCCACCGAATACATGGAAAATGGAGAGGCCAAAAATTTGCTGCACGAGTAGAGTAACAGCAATAAAAAGTGGATAAACTTTCAAAACAAAAATACGTGGATTCAGTAAAAAAAAAAAAAAAAAAAAACATTTCTCAACTATTGTGTACGGATGTAAAATCCACCGATCTCATAATTTTTGAGAATTGTCAACAATTTTCAGCATTTCCCATGATTTCAAATGAATTTTCAGGACTTTTTCATCATTTTCTCTGATTTTCCATTGCCTCCAGTATTTTCCTCGATTTTCCCAAATTTTCAGCATTTCCCATAATTTGGAGTGAATTTTCATGGCTTTTCCATCATTTTCATGTGTTTTCCACAATTTTCCTAAATTTTCCAATTTGAAAATTTCCAATTTTAAAATTTCTTTCTATCTCAATTTTTAAGAATTTTCAATAAATTTTCAGCACTTCCCATAATTTTAAGGGAATTTTCATGGCTTTTCCATCATTTTCATGCACTTTCCATGATTTTCTCGAATTTTCCAGATTTAAAATTTCCATCAATCTCAATTTTTAAGAATTTTCAATAATTTCCCACAAATTTTCAGCATTTTACATAATTTCAAGTGAATTTTCATGACTTTTCCATCATTTTCATGCATTTTCCACGACTTTCCCAAATTTTCCAGATTTAAAATTTAAATTTCCATTAATCTCGATTCTTAAGAATTTTCGACCATTTTCGCCAAATTATTAGGATTTCCCATAATTTCAAGTGAATTTTCATGACTTTTCCATCATTTTCATGCATTTTCCACGACTTTCCCAAATTTTCCAGATTTGAAATTTAAATTTCCATCAATCTCAATTTTTTAAGAATTTTCAAAAATTCCCCACAAATTTTCCAGCATTTTCCATAATTTCAAGTGAATTTTCATGACTTTTCCATAATTTTCATGCATTTTCCACGATTTTCCCAAAATTTTCCATATTTAAAACTTAAATTTCCATCAATCTCAATTTTTCAAGAATTTTCAATAATTTTCCACAAATTTCCAGGATTTCCCACAGTTTCCAGTGAATTTTCATGACTTTTCCATCATTTTCATGCATTTTCCACGATTTTCCCAAATTTAAAATTTAAATTTTCATCAATCTCAATTTTTTAAGAATTTTCCAAGATTTCCCACAAATTTTCCATAATTTCAAGTGAATTTTCCTAGTTTTTCCACCCTTGGAAAATGGAAAAGCCGAAAAATTTACTGCACTAGTAGAGTAACAGCAATAAAAAAGTGGATAAACTTCCAACACAAAAATACGTGGATTTAGTAAAAAAAAAAAACATTTCTCAACTATCGTGTATGGATGTAAAGTTGCTATCGGTGTCGAACAGACGCTGAATTTTCGTCCGAGTGCCTCGTCGAGTCTATGAGAACGTTGGCAATTCCAAGTAGACGCGCAGACAGACAAGAGAGGGGAAATTCCCCCACCCCCCTCCCCCCTCCTCCTCTAGACTATTCGAGGCTATTGTTTTCGAGAAAAGTTTTTCGTTGAGGAATGGAAAGAGCGAAGACTCGCTCTCTGTGCACTTTTCATGGAAAAACAAGTCTCCCAATGAATTAATGAATCACTGAGTGAATGAATAAATAATCATTCACTCAGTGACATTTATTATGAAATCACTGTTCCATTTATTCAATACAAAAACATTTTCATTGGAAAAAGTACAAAAGATAAACGAATTAAGGGTTTTTTGTGCTTTTCTTGAGAATTTTAGGGGAAATAATGGAGATACGCCCTTTTTTGGCATTGAGGGGTCTTCTAGAGATTTTTGAGAGGGATGAAATAGTGTTGGCAGAAAAAGGGCGTATCTCCATTATTTTTTAAAATATTTCATTCCTAATTAACATAATGCAATAAAAAAAAATTAAGTGAAATTGGAAAAAAAAATTTTAAGGAGTAGTAGGATTTTTTTTTGGAGTGAAGATATTTTTGGAAAAATCTGAAAAAATTTGAGAATATGCTCTATCATGTCTTTAATATAGAGGAATTTTTTCAAAATTTTTGGAACAGCCTTTGTCCCTCAAAAAAATTATGGAAAGAAGGAAATTTAGCTGCAATTTTTTTAACACATTTTGTTAAAGATGGAACACCATTTTTTTTAGCGTGAAGGAGTTTTTGGAAAAATCTGAAAAAATTTGAGAACATGCTCTATCATGTCTTCAATATAGAGGAATTTTTTCAAAATTTTTGGAAAAGCCTTTCTCCCTAAAAAAAATGTGGAAACGAGAAACTTTTGTTGAATTTTTATTAACACATTTTTTCTGCTATGAAACAAGATTTTTTTTCGAATTGAAGGAGTTTTGAAAAAATTCCGAAAAAATTCGAAAACATGCATTATCACGTCTCCAATATTGAACAATTTTTCCCAACAGCCTTTCCCCTTTAAAAAAAATTCCATCACTTCCCAACACATTCCACCCGAAATTAACAAAATCCTATAAAAAAATTTTCACGAGTTCATTTATTTCCTCAATTTCCCTCGAAAAAAATCATTTTCCCCTGAAAAATATTCTCAAACAAAAAAAAGCGATACAAGTGACAACAGCAGCAGAGCTCCTACCTTGGTTATAACAGCGATAAAAACTCTTTTGTTGGTGCCAGTGTAGAAAGATGAAATGAGCTGGCCGTAAAATTCTCACGGAAAAGCTCCGCGATGCATATAAGTTCCCATTTGTTTCAATTTGCGTTGCGTATACGCTCCACCGGTTTTCATCTCTCCCCCTCCCTCTCCCCACCCCTTTTTTTTATCCCCGCAATGTCATATACTCTATATCAATCGTTTCGTTATTTTTCCCCGTGAAAATTTCAAATTTTTTTTCCGTCAAATGAAACGGAATTTCTTTATGATGAAGAATTGTATTGAAAATAAAATAAAAATTAAAAAAAAAAAATAGGGAACCTGCATACTCTTTTAAATTTTTTTTTCTTGCAGGGGACAGTTTTTGAAATGAGAAAATCATGTTTTTTTTAAAATTAGTTAATTAATTAACTATGAATTATTAAAAATTGCATTTTTTGAACGGCGATGAATCGGAAGTGACGTCATAATACCAAATGATTCGGCAGCACTGTCTAGCGTGAGTTGAGAGAATTCGAATATCAGTGCTAAACAATCCATACACATTCCCAAATCAACTTTAAAGATGTTTTGCAAAGATGCATTCGTCTACTTCAGACATTACGTGAATAATAAAACTTCATAAACAAAATTCTAATGATTCTCTGTATCCACTGCATAACCTCTGCATCATACAGAGTATACACGTTGACCAATCACATTGGAGCTGGAACGCCATCTAATGACACTTTTCAAAACTATATGTTATATCTACGTCACTTTCGCTTTCTGGCTGTTTGAAATTTATTCATTTTCAAAGTAAAAAAAAACATAAACAAACATTTTCAATTATTATTATTTTTTTTCTATATACTCGACTAATCCTGATTAATCAATTGCAGTGGAAAAAAAAATTAAAAATTAAATATGCAAGTTCCCTATTGAAAATTCCATTTTTTTGGGGGCTTTCATTATTTTAAATGGAATATTTATCCGATCCCTCTTGTGAGGGACTAAAATTTTATTTAGCTCCATTACCTACCCCCCTCGCCTTTCCTTCTCTTTTTCTCTTTCTCTCTCTCTCTCTTTGGGTACAGTATCCGTAAAACGATGCTGACGTCGCCAGTCTCTCTACTACACTGACCAACTTGCACATTTAGCACTTTTCTTCACGGCATTTTCGTCCATTACCAGAGGCCCTTCAATGCGTCTGGCTTGGATCCATATGTACTGTTATGAAGGTTTTTTTCAATGTCCTACATATTGGATGCTTGTTGGATTTATCTTCGGAATTAGGTATTAAAAGGAAATGAGAAGATTAAATTCCAGGTTTTTTTTTCTTCTTTTTTTTTTGGTATAAAAACGTTATTAGAGACAATGAAAGGAGGGTGAAGAGGGGGGGAGGGGGGTTAAAATAAACAGGAGATTTCATTGAGCAGAGCGAAGAAATTAAGGGAGATACGACCTTTTTAGACGGAAAATTTATGAGAAAGGCTTTTTAAGAGCTACAAGCAAAAATCGGAGCAAAAAGGGCGTATGTCCATTTTTTTTGAGATTTTCGCAAAAAAAAATAGAAAAAATAAGGATTTATATAGTTTTTCGGGGAAAAGATATCGGAAACTAAGCGAGATAGGGCTACTTGACTTTTATTATTTATTTTGTAGAGAATTTGAAGAGCTGCAAAAAAAATTGGGGTAAAAAGGGCGTATCTCTATTATTCACTGAGATATTCAAGGTAATCCAAGTAATTCCGGCAATCTTTTTTTCCTTTTCAATTTTGGTCACTTTCGATAGAGTAGCATGAGGAGATTTTTTAAAAATTTACTTTACACCATTTTACCGGACACAAATTGAGCCAAAAATTAATTTTTGAAAAAAATCAAATTAACATTAGAACTCCATAAGCGAGATTCAGTTTCAGTTTCACTGCAACAATTCATGGTTACAGATCTATTTTTTCCTTGTATAACTATATATATTCTTGTTCGTCAGAATGTCTATTAATTTTTCAAATCATAAAAAAAACGCCTGTTACCGGACAATTAGCGACGATTAATCCAATTAATTACATGAAAACATTAATGGCGGGAAATATTGGTATTTAAAATCCGAGGATCCTCCAATGCCAGTCCTAGATACTGGGACAGCGTCAGTCAAATTCGCAACAATACTCGATATTTATAATATTATTTAATAACAATTTATTATCGTGGACATCGTTTTAATATCGGTAAAATGTTACAAAATCGGAATAATTAGAATATTTATGATAATTTAGAAAAAAAAATCAAATAAAAGTAGACAGTTTGGTTCTGCTACTCGGATTACTTTAATTGAGAATGAAGAAAAAAATGAGTCGATTTTTCAACGAAATTGTCTCAAATCTCCCATCTCTCTCTCTCTGTCTCTATCACATCCGACACTTGAATTTCCTTATTAAATAAATCTATTTTCACACAAATAAAGAATCCATCTGGTTTCTTCAACTCTACCAACACTAAAAAATCATTCTTTCCATTTTAATCCTTTAAATTATTTAAACTTCCTCCATTTTAAATTCGTCTTGTCTCCGTAAGTAAAATAGCATCCTCAATAAACTAATTAAAGTCCTAATAAAACGAATTAAATCCTCTAAAAATCCTATAATTTCACCTCAAAACTCAATTTATCCTCTAAATTGGTAATTATCAATGAAATATCTCGGAAAATAGTGGAGATACGCCCTTTCTACTCCCACACTTTTCAAAAGCTCTTAAAATTCCCTGATAAAAAACAAAATACACCGAAAAAGACGTAACTCCATTTTTTTTCTTAGAACTTGTGATTAAATTAAAATACAAGAAAAATTAATTTTAACGATTTTTTTTAACAAATGATCTCGGAAATTAAGCGAGATAGAGCGATTTTACCCAAAACCATCACTACAACTCTCCAAACTCTCTACAAAAGTGATTCCCATAAAAAAAAGGCGTATCTCCATTATTTCCTGAGATATCCTCTCCCTAAGCTCCAATCCTCTCCTCAAATTTCCCCCACCCCCAAAAAAATTCGACTTCCTCCTTAAATTTTCGTCTCTCGAAATGAGTTTTCCCCACTCAGAAATGGAGAATATACACACAGAAACCGATAGAGGTAAAGGTTAGATGGAAATTCGTGTAAAATCGAAGGGAACTGAAACATGATGGAAAACAAAGGAGATCCCTCCAACACAGGAAGACCAAAAGAGAGGAGGGGGGGATGAAAAGGTAGGGGGGAGGGGGTGGATAAAGGTCGAAAGGACATTTATCTGGGCAGTTGGCACGGCCGAATAATACCAAGAGTCGCCAGAGCAAACGTCTCGCCAACTAACCCCCTCCCCCCTTTCATCTAGCCATCTACCTCCCCCCCACCACAACTCTTTGCCAATGGTTTGCCTAGGTTACCAGGTTTGCCACTAGGTACTACGTCCCTTATCTCGTTTCGGCTCTGGGGAAGCGCATTAGATTCACCGGGAGACCCGGACCATTTACGGGGGTGGATAACGACAGGGGAGGAGGAGGGGGGGAGGGGAGGGGTAGTTGGATGAATGAGAGGGGAAGGGGTGAAGGGGGGAAGAGAAGCGTTTGGAATAGTGCTTCGCGACGAAAACTCGATATCCGCCCTAAACCGATATCGGTATGCACGATATTCCTGCATAGAGAGAAGAGACTAACCTTCCCTGTTTTTTCTCCATTTTTTTTTAACGGAGGCGATAGGTAAGTTAAGTTACCCCATCGTGCCCCCCCCCCCCTCTGCCCCTTCGCTTTGGAGGGGTGCTTTATCTGTTTTCGTTTCTTTTGTTGCAGGTTAGGGGGCTTTTATCCGGGTGGGGGGAAAAAGGGGGGGGGTCATAATGCGGATGGCGCTGAGGTGTTTGTGGTAGTTTTGAGGTTAAGGAGGTTATGTTTGATGGCGGTTTTCAATAGCTTGTAGTGGAGATATGCCTTTTTGATAGTTGTTCTTTTTTTGGGGAGAATTTGAAGTACTAGGAAAAAAGGAGAAGGCAAAAGGGCGTATGTCCAATAGTGATGTGAAACTAAAAATTGACCGGCAAGTTTACCGTCATTTTACCGGTAACTTACACGTAACTGACCAAAGCTGAATTACTGACGGTTTTCGTCAGGAATAAACCGACCAAATCTTGCGTCAGGAAAATGACCCATTATTTAAATTAACAGTCAGTTTACATCTATATACAGTGTGACCTTGATATAACGAAACTGAAGGGAAATAGAAATTATTCGTTATATCGAGTTATTCGTAACAGTGAGGTTTGTTATATAGAGGTTAGATTAAACTCGATTCGTTATAACAAGGTAAGAAAATTTCCATTGAAACAACTCATGTGAATAACAACTCATTTGAATCAAAACACAGAATTATTTATTTCAAAACATTCAAATAGAATATAAACAGAGAATGTAAAAGAGAAAATTGACAACATGATAAAGGTATAATTATAGCTTAATCTTCATTTTTCCCACTTTCTTCGGAAAATCTTTCTTTAGACTTCAAAATTGTAGCCAGCGAACTACTAGGAATTTCAAACTTCTTTGCGATATCAATTTTCTTCATTATGGGATTCTCGTTTACATAATTAATAATTTTCCGTTTTTCTGCAACACTCAAAGAACACCTTTTTCGTTTTTCAGCCATGACAACTTCAAAATTACTAACAATTACAAACAGCAATGTTTCCAGTGATCAAACAGCAATGACTATCTTATGAAGAATTAAACGTATCAGCACTCGTTAAGACATTAGTTATTGTGGAATTGAGTGGGGATAATTTGTAGGATACGTTATGTAGAGGTTGTAGGCTGGACAATTCGTTATATAAAGGTCAATAATAGTTTCTATCTATATTCTGCAAAGATTGATTTTTCGTTATACCGAGGTTGTTTGAAAAATATATTCGTAATGTCAAGGTATATTTTACATAGACTCTTATGGGCAGTTCTGGGGGATTTTGAAAAATTCGTTAAATCGAGGAATTCGGTATATTGAGGTTCGTTATATTAAGGTTTCACTGTAGCTGAATTTAATTTTTTCTCTCTGTTACCTCATTTTGGAGAGCAAAATTCACACGAAATATTGGCGTTCACTCAATTCTATTACAAAATACAAATTTCATTGAAATGTAATGCTCGATATTTTTCTTTCCTTTTGAAGCTTCATGCGTCTCAAAAAAAAAAAAAGAAAAGTTAGACAAAAATGACCGAAAAAGTGACTGAAATAAAAAATTACCGTCAGTTTCCATCTATATAGATGATTTTCCATCATAAAACATAATTACTGACGATAAAAAAAAATTACCGTCAGTTTCCAACGGGAATTACAGGTCAGGTCAGAAATGGTAAAGAAACCGTCATTTTACGACTGATCTGGTACATTTAAAAAATGACCCCCTCCCCCCTCCCTGGCGGGAAATTTAAAACTCCAAAAAAGCTTTAAAACCAACTCTCCCCAAAAATTCCTTTAAAGTGGAGAAAAAAAAGCCACAGAAACACTTTAGTGCAGTGAAAAATATATATTTTTAACGACCACACGAAAAAAAAACTTTTTCTCCAGAATATTTTCCAGAAACCTCAAAAATTCTCAGTTTCACTATTTCACATATCTCTACTGTAAATTTTCTTTTTTCTCTATTTAATCCCATTAATTTATTTTAATTTCTCGAATTTTCACAGAGTCCTGGAAAAGGTAAATGCCACAGTTTTTAACGTTCCCCATGGTCAGCTGCCAGAAAGAGAAGTTCAAGCTTTTTTTTTTTTTTTTTTTAATTCCTTTTTTTTTGCAGCTCCCCTTCGCTTTCTGACCGTTATATTGGTAGCGATACATTTTAAAAGTCCAAACCCCCCCCCCCCTTCCACTTCCACTTCGTCCCCTTTCATTTTCACCTATATATATATGTATATATATACTGGCCTCGCCCATTCATTCGTTTCATTCTTTTTTTCTCCTTCTTTCTAAAAAAAAAAGGAAAAAAATCCCTTTCGAATTTCCCACTTTTTTCTTTACATTTCGATTCACCGAATTTTCACTCATTTTTTTCAATCCCTTTTTTTTTCTATCTATTCCAACTGCCCTCTTTTTTTCTTTTAACCTGGGATTTTATTTAGTGATGTGGTCTCTGCTCCTCTGAACGTTTTTATTTGATGTTTTTTTTGTTTCCTTTTTTTTTTTCTACTTTTTTTGAGGGTTTGTTAGAGGTATCGCTTTTGGCCGCAGTTTTTCACTCGATATTTGGGCGAATGAAGGAACTTCTGATTTTTTTCCCTAACGTGACTTTTTTTTGTGGAGTTTATCGTAAATAGTTATATTTTATGCAATTAAAATTTTATTTAACGAAATTTTAGGAAAAAAGTGGTTTTACTGGAGTTTTTTGAGAATATCTCGGAAATTAATGGGGATAGACTCTTTTTGCCCGGAAAAGTTTTTGTAGAGAATTTTGAGAGCTACAAAAAAGGATTCAGGTGAAATCGCTCTATCTCGCTTAGTTTCCGAGATATTCTTGAAGAAACAAAAAAATCACTTCCAAAGACGTAAAAATGAGAAAAATCGATTTTTTTTAGTTTTTTAACAATATCTCCGTAAATAATGGAGATACGCCCTTTTTACTCGAATCCATTTTTGTAGCTCTTGAAATACTCTACAAAACAAGATTCGGGCAAAAAGGGCGTATCTCCATTATTTACCGAGATATTTTGAAAAACACCACAATTTTTCAAAAAATCTCCCTTTTTAATGAATTTTTCCCTTTTTTTTGGTTTACAGTTTTTTTCCCTTTAATATAAATATAAAGTAATTTTTATTTTTCCAGAGTTCATTGTAAATAATAATTAACGAGTTAATTAAAATTTCATTAAAAAAAATTATAGAGAAAATGAATGAAAAAAAAAGAGAATATTTGCTCTAAAAATATTTGTTCACAAGTAAAATTTTCATTTTTATTTTTTTATTTATTTTTTTTATTTTCCTTTTCCTTCACTCTTGTACACTTGCCTTCCAGGCTTTTCAGCGAAAAACTTTTCTATATTTTCTCGTCTTATATACTTGCTGACAAACATCATGTGAAATACACAAGTTGATGCGAAACTTGCGTTATTTTTTCCTCTTTTTTCTCTTTTTTTTTCTCTTTTTTTGCTTCATTCTGTCATTATTTGGTCGTATTTCCTTTTTATTTTTATTTTTTCGACATTCACAGAGATAAAAATTGCAAAAAAAAAGAGGAATTAGAGTCCACAGAGATGAGCGTCCATCTCGTGGAGAAATAACTCGGCAAAATTTTTTCTATTACGCCACATTTACCGTGAAAAATAATGCCCAGGCACATTTCACCCGGTGTTATCTACTTCTCCCCTCCATTCTGTTTATTCTATTTTTTTTTCTCCTTTTTTCCTTTTTTTTTTCATCGTTTTTAACAGTTAAATGTTGCCGGAGAACTCTCGCAGAGACACTGGGGAACACAGTGGTTTGGGGGGGGGGGGGGGGGGAGGGGGGATGAATCATAATGAAGATACTGAACTCTTTTTTTTAGCACTTTATTCAAACGAATGGAGTTTTTCCTAGAGAGACATTTCTTTAGCGGATTTCTTTTTTTTGGGGGGAATATCACGGAAATTAATGGAGATACGTCCTTTTTGTTGCGAGATTTTTTTGGAGGGATTCTCGAGAGTTAGGAAGAGGATGCGGGTAAAAAGGGCGTATCTCCATTATTTTCTGAATTATTTTTAATAAAGAAAGAAAATAAAAAATAAAAAACTTAAAGAAAATATTTTCAATAAAACAGAAAAAATGAATTTTTGAGATCATTTCCCATCGATTTATGGGGTTTTGAATTCAAAAATATCAATTTTTGGGATATTTATAGGCCAAAAAGTGTTTTACAAATGTGTTTCACAAAAATGCCCATAAATACCTTAAAAATCGATATTTTTAAATTGAAAACCCTGTGAATCGATGGCAAATGATCTCATCTTTCACCTCCTGTCGGAATTTTTACGCTACGACAAATAGAACCGAAGATATTCTCAAAAAACTGAAAATTTTCGAAAAAAAGAAGGGTTTTACCCCTCTAAAATACTCAAAAAAATCAAAATCGCCGAAAATTCAAAAAAATTAATTCCGGCACTTCTTTCCCGCCTAAAATTTCCTCAGCTTTCCAATGAAATCATCAAAAACAATCTACCGCCAATATTTCTATTAATTTCAAGAGTTTTCCATAATATTTGCCGAAAAATTTAGATGTGTCCATTTTACCCCTGATGTCCATTTTGCCCCACCTTCCCCTATACTGATATATTATCTCGAGAGTTGTATCAGTTAGATGCCTGTGAATTTTGAGCTTATTTGCATGATTAGTTCTCGAGTTATTGGCGTTTTAATGAATTTCTTCAAAATTTGATATTTTGATGGTGATTTGAAAAAAGTTGCATCACTTCCATTCGGAAGCATATTGCTAAAGTATCAGCAGAAAGAGCTATATCAGTTGGAAAGCAATACTATTATCCACTTCTTTTTTTCATGTCTCCTCCCCTAATTTATTCTATCCTTTTTCCTCAAAAATATCTCGAAAACTAAGCGAGATACCGCGAATTTCCTCCAATCCTTTCTTTTTGTAGTTCTCAAAAATCCCCTCCAAAAACACTTCACATCAAAAAAAGACGTATCTCCATTATTCCCCCAAATATTCCCCAAAAAACTATTAGAAATGCGCTTTAAATTCGTGACGTCACTTTGTAAGCCAATTTTCCCTTCTCTCAGCACCTCAAGGGGGTAGCTATTTAGAGGCTTAGCACCTCAACGGGTGGTCTCGGCTCGCGCGACTCATCCCCCCCTTTTCCCTCCAGCCTCCATCCTTCTCCTCCCCTCCCCCCCCCCCCTTTTCTCCAGACTGTTGTAGACTCCACTAGAAAGAGGGGCTCAACTGTATACGTGTTACTTCTCTCATTCCCCTCAAACCGTTTACTCGACTACCCAACCTCCCCCCCCCTCTCCTTCCCCCCTCCTCTCCACACTCTGGGAGTGTGCTCACAGCAACCACTGTGTCACCTTTATCACCTTTATCACCTGCTCCAAATTGCCCACCATTTGGATGCTAAACCCCGGGGTCTCAACCTACTGACGACTATTTGTACGACTGCAAGAGACTGTGGCAAAAAAAAGGGAGGGGGGGGGGAAGAGGGGAAGGGGGGCTCTCTTGTACCGACACACACAATCCGGATGCTGGGAAGAGATTTCGATGAGTGCCTGACTCTTGGTAGAAAAAAAAATGGGGAGAAAAAAAAAAGGGAATGGATTATTTGACGGAAAAACATGAAAATCAAAGTGGATAAATGGCTTTTTTTTTCTATTTTTTTTTTAATGGAATATCTTGGAGAGTAAGCGAGATAAAGCGATTTTCATTGAATTCCTTCTTTTTGTAGGGGATTTTGAGAGCTATATAAAAGGTTTGGGAGTAAAAGGGCGTATGTCCTCTATTTGTTGAGATATTCTTGAATAAAAGACTTTTAAAGAAATTAGTTCGGGATGATCCGCCATTTTGTGACACATCTCGACCACCATTTTGATTAATCACTATTTTTCTATGACTTTTTTGAAGATATCTCGGTAAATAATAGAGATACGCCTTTTTTGCCCGAATTCTTTTCTGTAGTTCTTCAAATTCTCTATAAAAATGAATTCTGGTAAAAAAGGCGTATCTCCATTATTTAACGAGATATAGGTGTTAGAAGCCAGTTGGGATGGCTAACTGTGTCTAACCGACGACAGTACCTTCTGGACTGTCAGATCTATAAAATGATGAATCTCGGAGAAGTTAGCCTCATTGGTAATGAATTACGTTTTCGCTCTCCAAGTACATTACGAAGGCCAAGAAATCGCACAGAAATGTTGGAGGTTCTCACAGCAAGACTCACAATTTATCAAAGATCGTTCATGGTTACTGCTACGCAATTTTGGAATCAGCTTCCACCCGATATTACAAGTGCTCCATCGCTTTTAGTATTCCGCAAGCATTGTTTCAATTATTTAATGGCTGAAGACACAGAAGAATCTCCTATTTGGTCTGTTAGTGTATTAACAATGATGGACTTTATTGACTCTATTCATATAATCTGTTTTTCATGAAGATTTCTGGTTCTATTTCAAGTTTATTGTTCATTCAATTCATTAGAGTCATACTTTTAATGTTCTTGTCATACTGTAATGGCAATTTGTAAAATTATTTTTTGAAAAGGCTTCGATGGGTTTTTGTTGGAGTTATGGGATGGGTTCTTAAATAAAAGCAGAGTAATTTATATTTTAATTTAATTATCTCTTTATTCAACACTCTCTTCTACACACGATGCGTACACTTCGACCGCTCACACACGTCTGCCTCGTGGGCCTTCGACTCAAGCGCTAGAGCGCTCTTTATACCGACAGATGGCAGCACAGCCATTCCGGGGTCGGCAAAGCCTCCAAACCTTACAGTTTTTTAACCTAAAGTCTACATTTTAATAAAGAAAGAAAGAAAGATATTTAAGGATGTTCTACAGGTGTTCCAATCCCTGAACATGAAAAAATGAGCTTTTAAATTCCTCATTAAAATTATTTTCAGGAAATTATGGAACACTGCGGATGTTCAAATATTATATTATTATCATTACATTTCACAGATATTTTTTTTATTCTTTATTTAATTAGTTTGAGAATTATTTTGAAAAAAAGCGTTGCATTCTAGGAAATTCTGGCGACACAAGTTGGCAGCACTTACGTGCGAGTGACAATTTTTCAATCATTTTTATTAATTTTAATGCCAATTATTGATCCAATCATCGTATAAAAATGTAACATTTGTGCGGAGGGTAATTTCTCACCTAAATCCGAAATTTCATCCAATTTGAAGAATTTTTCGAAAAGTTTCTTAAGCTTTTGTGAATTTCCCATAAGAACACATGTTAAACGATGGTTTTTAAAAAATTTATAACTTTCAAACCAGGTATGAAAAAAATCCAAAATTTTGCATACGGTTTCTTTATGAATTGGAGAACCTTGGAAAAAAATTTCATTGAATTCTCACATTTTTAAATTTTGATAAAATACCGGTTGAACATCCTTAATAAAAAGAACAAAATAAATCATGTTTTTTGGGGAGAATATCACTGACGACTATTTGTACAACTGCAAGAGACTGCGGAAAAGTGGGGCTCTCTCTCTGTTGTACCGACACAATCCGGATGCTGGGAGAGATTTCGATGAGTGCGGGACCGAGGGTATTACGTGGAAAAAAAAAGTGAACGGATTATTTGACTGTATTTCCGG
Organism: Aleiodes leptofemur; assembly: GCA_963942555.1. Classification (NCBI taxonomy): domain Eukaryota; kingdom Metazoa; phylum Arthropoda; class Insecta; order Hymenoptera; family Braconidae; genus Aleiodes; species Aleiodes leptofemur. Next base: position 14,295,031 of record OZ012619.1, read on the forward strand.
GGGAAATTCACACTCGTCTCTTTTTTTTTTTCACAGTTTTGTTACCGTATCCTGAACTTTTTCGCTAACCTCTCTTCCAGTACGGGAAAAATTGAATTTTTTCCCGCAAGTGGGTAGGGGAAAAAAGAGGAGGAGGAGGGGGGGGGGGAGGGGGTGAGTGGGTTGATGAGAGAACCTTTGGTGGTGAAATTCTCGGGGAAAGTTTCACGAGTGGCGAACACTCATTTTGGAAGTTTCGGGAGTTATTTGAATTGTGAATTATTTCGCGGAGGGAAAATTATTAAAAAATGAAGGTTCTTAGAGGGTTTATTTTTTTTAATCAGTTGGCCATAAATTTTTTTAATTAATGATGGATTGTAGAGGAAAAAGGGCGTATCTCCAGCTTCGAAAAAAAAAAGATAAAATAAATTATAAGGGACGGTGAAATTGGAAAAATCGATTTTTCTATGTAAAATAGAAAAAAATCAAGATTTCTCAAGATTTTTCCAAAATTTGAGATTAAACGGTAATTTTTTTTTTTGCGGCAGAATTGCTCTATCTCGATTATTTTCCGAGGAATCTTCACAAAAAAATAGCGATTTTTAATATTTTGGAATATTAAAAATTTAAAAAAATAAAAAATGAAATGAAATTAAAATTAAAAAAAAAAAATTGAAAATTCCTTTAGAAGATAATTATTTTTAAAAAATGTCGGATTTTTGGGGTTTTATTATCAGGATCAGTTTAGTAGGGATTTTCAGATTGCCCATGTATTGAAAAAAAAAAGCGAAGCGATTGATATCGGAAAACAATTGGAACATTTCTACCTGTATAGAGTTAGTGCGAGGCAGTCAGCCAGCAAAGATAATTTCCGGGCTAGTCTTCGTTGGGTTAATTAGGAGAGCCCTAATGACCTTTTACACCTCCAGACACAATCAATAATTCACCTCGTACTGTGAGACCACACAGTGCTGTACATTTGAAGAAAAAAAAAAAATATTGAAAAATTGTTAAAACAAGTGGATAATATTGCTTTCCAACTGATATAACTTTTTTTGCTGATACTTCTTACTAGTTTTTTTAGAATATTTCCGAAAATAATGGAGATACGCCCTTTTTACCTCAATCCTTTTTTGTAGCTCTCAAAATTCCGCAAAAATTAGTATTCATGCAAAAAAGACGTATCTCCATTAGTTTCTGAGATATTTAATATTTTTTGGAAAAAAATTGCACGAAAAAATTGAAAATTGAGAAAATTGAAGGAAAAATTCGAATAAATACAGATATATATATATATATATATATATATAAAATTGTAAGAAAAATCTGAACGCAATATTGCAACAAAAAAAAATATTGCAACGCTGCATATCCCTCTTACCCTCGAATTTACGTTATTCTTATACATATATATATATATATAGATATATTTTTTTTTTAACCATTTTTATTCTTGCAAGGCGTGGATTTTTCAAGCGGCGATATCTCTCGTTTTCCTCTCGGGGTGGACTCTTCGGCCCGTGAAATTGAACGGCACGATTTTGTACCGATAAACGTGTCAACCCTTACCCATTTTCTCCTTCTCGACAGAGAAATTTTTCCTTCCTCCTTAAAATCCGATACATTTCCCGGAGAAATCAAAATAAATTCCCGTGAATTACGGATGAAATTCAATGCAGTGAAAAATCCGTCATTTTTTTTCTTTTTTCATTTCTCTCGCGTCAGAAAATATTTTTTTAAGGGGGTACATATACCCCTGAGCTTTTTGCTTCCGAATGGAAGCTGTATAATCATCGGAATTTTCGATTGTAATTTTTTTAATAGAAGATACCTAAAATGATGTAAATAGAGAGAAAATGATATTTTTAGCGCATAAAAGTCGCAATTACAGCAAAACGATTTTATAGAAAAATTTCATATTTTGTGGAAAATTTCCTCTCGACAAACTCTATTTTTTAAGCTTCATTTGAAGAGAATTCGATCGATACTTTTCGAGATATATCCATTTTTCGAAAATCAGTTTTTAATGGAATTTTTGGAAACTATTGAACTTATGTTATTTAGGGGAGAGTGGGGCAAAATGGACACTGTAATGAAACGGTTAGAGATGGATTTTTTTTGATGATTCTATTGAAAAGCTGAGGAAATTTTAGCCGGAAAACGAGTGTCAGATGTATTTTTTTCGATTTTTTTGAAAATTCGATATTTTTCGGCATTTTTGAGAGGTAAAAGCTTTTTCTCTTTTGAAAATTTTCAATTTTTTGCAAATATCTCTGGTTCTATTTGTCGTAGCAATTCGTGGCTGGTCTCAAATGAAAGGTGAGCCCATTTCCCATCGATTTATGGGGTTTTGAATTTAAAAATATCAATTTTTGGGATAGTTATAGGCCAAAAACTGTTTCACAAAAGTGTTTCACAAAAATGCCCATAAAAACCTTGAAAATCGATATTTTTAAATTGAAAACCCTATGAATCGATGGCAAATGATCTCATCTTTCACCTCCTGTCTGAATTTTTACGCTACGACAAATAGAACCGAAGATATTCTCAAAAAACTGAAAATTTTCGAAAAAAAGAAGGGTTTTACTCCTCTAAAATGCTCAAAAAAATCAAAATCGCCGAAAATTCAAAAAAATTAATTCCGGCACTTCTTTCCCGCCTAAAATTTCCTCAGCTTTCCAATGAAATCATCAAAAACAATCTACCGCCAATATTTCTATTAATTTCAAGAGTTTTCCATAATATTTGCCGAAAAATTTAGATGTGGCCACTTTACCCCTGATGTCCATTTTGCCCCACCTTCCCCTATACTCATATATTATCTCGAGAATTGTATCAGTTAGATGCCTGTGAATTTTGAGCTTATTTGCATGATTAGTTCTCGAGTTATTGGCGTTTTAATGAATTTCTTCAAAATTTGATATTTTGATGATGATTTGAAAAAAGTTGTATGACTTCCATTCGAAAGCATATTGCTCAAGTATCAGCAGAAAAAGCTATATCTTTTATTTTCCGAAGGGCATTCGGAAACTAAGCGAGATAGCGCAATTTTCGTAGAAACTTTTTTTCTAGAAAATTTCAAGAGCTACAAAAAAGGTCTCTACAAAAATTACGCTATCTCGCTTAGTTTCCGGATGCCCTTCAAAAACGTGATTATAACGTGAAATTCTCACGAAAAAACTAAAAAAAAAAAGTGAAAAAAAAGGAAAAAGAGTTTTTAAGGGAATTGAATTAGCAAAATTTGATATTTTGATGATGATTTGAAAAAAGTTGCATCACTTCCATTCGAAAGCATATTGCTAAAGTATCAGCAGAAAAAGCTATATCAGTTGGAAAGCAATACTATTATCATATATATAGCAATACCCTTGTTTAAAAAATCGATTTCGGTTTTTTTTTCACCCAAACTTTTTTTTTCATACATTTGGAAATTTTCGAAAGAAACCATTCAAAAATTCCACTTCGCTAGAAAGTTAAAAAATATCTCGGAACCCAATCGAAATAGAGCAATTTCACCCGATTCCTAAAAACAAAAAGGGCCTATCTCCATTAAAAACCGACATATTCCCAAGAAACTGTAAAAAAAAATTTAAAAAATCAAAATAAATTCCTCTAAATTCCAAAAAATCTCGTGAAAAAAAATCCCTTTTCCATTATTTTCTATTTTCTCATTTCTCTCGCATCAGAAAAAAAAAAATTGTTTAATCAAATTTTCTGATCAAAAGAATAATGCCTAAAACATTGCCGGCCTCTCTTCTTCATTCTTCTCTTTTTTTTTCCCTTTAATTTCAATTTTTTTTCAAAATGTCTTTTTTTTTTCCAATTCCCCGGGGGAATATTCAAAAGGGCAAAAAATAAATAGAGTCGGTGTAAATGAGAAGAATATGCGAGACGCGGAGCAATGACACACATATATCTATATACATATATAGATATATATATATCTATATCTATATGCATATAACGAACGGGTGTACAGAAGAGGAGTAGACCAGTTAATCTAGTCGGGCTATTTGAATATAAATTCGAGTGCAGGCGAACGCGTGGCAAAGAGAACGATGGCTTTTCGGCCCTTGAATAAATCACTCTGGGACGTCTATTGAAACCTCCTTTTTTTCTTTTTTTTTTTCATCTAATAACATTTTTTTTTTCGTAACTTTAATTAAAATTTCGGAAGGGGCGAAAAAAAAGTGATTCGCTGCTTTCGTCTTTCTTTTTACCTTTTTTTCTGTTTTTTTTTCTTTTTGGCGAGAAAATGGAGTCAATTTGTACGCCAGTCAAAGGCGAGTCTTCGAGTCGATTAGCTGTCGAGATGAAAAACAAATTTCACAAAATTAAATTCACTTTTTTCTCTTTTTTTTTGCAAAAAAATTGAAAAAAAATCATAAAAATGTTAATTAAGAGAGTTTTAGCTGATTTTTGGGTTTGAAAAAAGGGGGGGAGGGGGGGAGAACATTTTGGGGCTTATTGAAAATGTGCTATAGATATGAGAAGCTGTGACGTCATTTCCGGTGATTTTTTTCAAATTTAATGGAAAAATTGGGATTTTTTCTGGTTTTTTTGAAGTTTTATTGAGAATATTTTGGAAACTAATGGAGATACGCCCTTTTTGGGCAGAAATGATTTTGTAGAGAATTTCAAGAGCTAGAAAAATGGATTGGAGTAAAAAGGGCGTATCTCCATTATTTACCGAGTTATTTTCAAAAAATTGAAAAGAAAAATTGATTTTTTTTACTCCAATTTTTCACTAATGATTTTTTTTTTCTTTTTCTCCTAAAGAGAACTCGGAAACTAAGCGAGATAGAGCGATTTTTCTGGAATCCTTTTTTATAGACAATTTCAAGAGCTACAAAAAAGGATCGAACAGAAATTGCCCTACCTCGCTTCATCTCTGAGATATTCTCAAAAAATTGAAAGAAAAAAAAACGACTTTTTATTTTTTTATTTTTCGCAAATGATTTTTTTTTCTTCTTCTCCTGAAGAGATCTCGGAAACTAAGCGAGATAGAGCAATTTTTCAAGAATCCTTTTTTTTAGGGAATTTCAAAAGCTACAAAATAGTTCTTATGGAAAAAGGGCGTATCTTCAATAGTTTTCGAGATATTTAAAAAAAACTGAAAAGAAACTGAAAATATTACAAAATTGAGTCAATTTTCACGTCAATTAAGCGCGAATTTTCGAGTCGATTAGTTCCCAATAAAAAAAAATGAATTTCCCCCAAACTAAATGCTTCCTTTCTTTCCAGTCTAAATTTAAAAAAAAAATCCTCTTCTTTTTCCTCAAAAAAAATGAAGAAAATCATGAAAAACGTCAATTACACGAGTTTAACAAATTTTTGATGTTTTCAAAATAAAAGGGAAATAGGTAAAAAAAAAAGGAAAAAAAAAACACTTTGCGGCTGATTGAAAACGTTTCGTGGATGTGAGTAGCTATGTCACGTCACTTCCGGATCGAGTTGCGGAGAACGAGCGTTGAATACGAAGTCTTGACACCAAGTCGATACCTACAGTCAACGTCTCGAAGGCATTTTGGGTCTCGCATTTCGTTTTCTCCTAGTTTTTTTTATTTTTTTATTTTTTTTTAGGTAAAAAAAAGGGGGGTGGGATGTGGGGTAGGGAAAATGGAGGAGAGACACGTCGATCCCACCGGGGAAAACGGAAACTTCTACGGTGAAAGGAGATACAGTCGTCTTCCGGTGGGCTGAACTGAGAAACAGGGGATGCAAAATATATTCTTCAACCTCTTTTGCTCTCTCATCCAAAAAGCAAACCTCCCCTCATCCCCCCCCCCCCCACATCCACATCCACATCTCTCTTGAGTACGATATTTCGCGTTTTGCACGACAGGCTGAGCATGCTTATGCTTCTTTCATTGAATTTTTTGAAATTCAATAGAAAATGCGAATTTTATTAATTTTTAGTTTATTTAAAAGTTTTATTTTTTTTTGGTTATCTTGTAATTAGAATATCTCATTAAATAATGGAGATACGCCCTTTTTGCAGTGAGACACTTTATTTAGAGAATTTGCAGAGCTACAAAAAAGGTTTCGGGCTAAATCGCTCTATCTCACTTATTTTCCGAGATATTTCTAAAAAAACAAAAAATTCTTAATTAATTGAAAAATTAATTTTTTTAATTTTTGATTTTTTTCATTTTTTTTAAATTTTTTTTGGAAAATAGTGGAGATACGCCCTTTTTTGCCCCAAGAAGCATTTTTATAGATAATTTCAAAGAGCTGCAAAATAATATTGGGCCAAAAAAGGCGTATCTCCATTATTTACCCAGATATTCTCAAAAAAAAACTAAAATTTCACTTTTTTTTCACTTAAATTATTTTTTTTCTTTTTTTTTCTGAAAAGATCTCTCAAAAAAGTGGAGATACGCCCTTTTTGCCCTAGGAAGCTTTATATAGAGAATTCGAAATGGCTGCATAATAAAATTGGGGCAAAACGGGTCTGTCTCCATTATTTTCCCAAATATTCTCAAAAAAAAAATTAAAAATTTCAAAAAAAAAATTAAATTATTTTTGAAAAATTACAAAAAAATTAACTTATTTTTATCAATTATTTAAAAAAATATAATTTTTATTAATTATTTAAAAAAATATAATTTTTTTAATTATTTAAAAAAAGGCGCAAGATGATCTCAATTTCCCTGAAACAATGAATAGACATAAAAAAAAGCACAAGAAATCTCCACATTCTCTCTTTCTCTGAGATAAAAAGAATTCTGGAATACATAAAAATACGGATGGAAAGCGTGAAGAAAAGGAAATGAGAAAATAAAAAGGAGGTCAAAGGCCGTCTCAACTTATTTTTCTCGAGCTTAGACGGCTCAGACTGATTTTCACCGGTGGATCCTTGGGTTGGTGATGCTGGGGAGAGGAAGGAGGGGGGAGGGGGGATGAGCGTGAAAATTTTTTCCCACCTTCTTTCTTTTTTTAAACACAAGACAAGAAATTCCACGTGCCACAGCACCTTACTGTGTCTCTATTTCTCCTTTCATTCTCTCTTTTGTTTCTACTATTCTTTTTCCAACTATATATATATACATATATATATATATCTGGTGCCTGGACCGGGAGCGTGTGCTTGTGCCTGGCGAGTGTGAAAGTTTTATTCCTCCATTGGGCAAATACCCACTGGAATAAAAGTAGCCTAAAGCGCAGAAACGTACAGTCTCATCGGAAAAAGGGGAAAAAAAGAGGGGAAATTGGGGCAAAATGGACCACCAAGTCAAAATTATTTACGACGTTTTTTTAATGAGGGACTCTCCAAAAAAACCTTAAAAAAGTGGAAAAAATAAGGGAAATTGGGGCAAATTGAAATTATTTACGATTTTTTTTTTTTTTTGAGTGACGGAGTTTGTGAAAAAATCTGAAAAAATTTGAGGAGATGAAACAACATGTCTACTTTTTTGGTGAATTTTTTCAATTTTTTTTGAAGAGCCCTTCACTTCGAAAAAAATTGTTAATCCTATTTTAATAGGAATTTTTAAAAAAATTTTTAAAATATTTTTTTAATATTTCTACTGCTTTTTCACTTCTAATTTGCTTTTCCACTAAATCCCTGTTTACGAGAGCAGATTATTTTCTGCAATCATCCCCCCCCCCCTTTCTAAATTTTCCGAAAACTTTAACCACGAAAAAAAAGATAGAAAAGAAATATCTGTACAGCCCAATTTGCTTAATTCTAAAACTCAATTAAATTAAAACTCGAAAAAAAACTTTGCACGAGTCTTGTTCATCCAGTTCTCCTCCATTGTCTCCTGATCTCCCCACCAATGTTTCTCCAATTTTATCTAACTTTTCGTTTTTTTTCTCTACGAGACTCTTTTCTTTTTACTCCGAATTAATCCCCATTCTCTCTGCCGCAACAGTACACCCACTGTCCTCATCAAGATAAAACGGTTTTTATCATGGACTGTACCCGAAACTCAATTTAGTCCAGTGGTCGACTAATCCCCCTGTGTGCCCTCTACTTTTCTAATGTTAGTATATATATAGTATATAGTGTATTGAGTGGATAGATCGTGGAGTTTACTTTTTCCAAGAGGTCTTTTCTCATTCTCAAGAGGTGAAACAGTGAATAATTCTTCTTTTTTATCACTTAAAAATTTTCGTCTGATTTTTTCGTGATAAAATCCTGGAAATTTCGATGTGGTCATATTTCTATTGAAATTCCAAATAATTAGGTCCTTGAAAAATGAGCGTATCATCGATCTTCAAATAATTTCACGCCTGAGACAGTTTTTGAAATGAGAAAATCATGTTTTTTTTCTAATTAATTAATTAATAAACTATGAATTATTAAAAATTGCATTTTTTGAACGGCGATGAATCGGAAGTGACGTCATAATACCAAATGATTTGGCAGCTCTGTCTAGCGTGAGTTGAGAGAATTCGAATATCAGTGCTAAACAATCCATACACATTCCCAAATCAACTTTAAAGATGTTTTGCAAAGATGCTTTCGTCTACTTCAGACATTACGTGAATAATAAAACTTCATAAACAAAATTCTAATGATTCTCTGTATCCACTGCATAACCTCTGCATCATACAGAGTATACACGTTGACCAATCACATTGGAGCTGGAGCGCCATCTAATGACACTTTTCAAAACTATATGTTATATCTACGTCACTTCCGCTTTCTGGCTGTTTGAAATTTATTCATTTTCAAAGTAAAAAAAACATAAACAAACATTTTTAATTATCATTATTTTTTTTCTGTATACTCGACTAATCCTGATTAATCAATCGCAGTGGAAAAAAAAATTGAAAATTAAATATGCAAGTTCCCTATTTAAAAAAAAAAAAGGATTCGTGCAAAAACGGCGTATCTCCATAATTCCCCTCAATACCCCCCTCCCCCCTCCCTCCCTCCCAAAAAAAGCAAAAAATCATACCAATATCGCGATTTTCCAATTCACGAGTCCCCCGGGAATTCTCTCACCTGAACTAATGACCAAGCCAACCCCATTCCCATCGTCCAAATATCATCCGCGAATCTAATTCCCTCCCCTCCCCTCCCCCTCTATTCCAACGGAAAACCGTTAAAAATAATCCCGATAATTTAAACGAAATTCCTCTTTTCGAATATGAAAAGCATCTGACAAACATTTGCGAATATTTACTGTACGATGACTTAGAGGCAACCAAATAGGGGCAAAAAAGGGGGGCGGAGGGTGGGAAAAGAGGGAGGGGGGAAGGGGTGTGAGGCGCGTGTTGGCATAATAAAGCGAACGAATTCCAGTTCAGACGCAGAGATGAAGGCAACGAGTGAGATGAAAAAGAGAGGGAGGAGGATGGGAGGGGGAGGGATGGAGGGGGGAGAACCGAAAATTTACTGGAATTTCTGAGTTGAGGTGAGGAAGGAGTGGATGGAAGGATTTTGCACTCGTGAGTCTCCTCGTTATAGTGAAGCTGTACCAACATAAGAAGAAGCTGCACAGAAATACGACAGGAGAACGTCGTTGGCATCCGTACGTTAAAATACGCGCTCAACAAAATTGTGTACAACAGAATCCCCCTCCCCCCTCTTTTCCCCCCTCCTTTTCCTTCTCTCCTTCACTTTTCTCTCAGAACTATTTCACAGAGTGTTTCGTAAACTATGTCGGCGGTGAAATCGCCCCCCGAGGATAACTGGTGGTAAGTGAGAAAAGGAGAGGAGGGGAAGGAGGGGAGGGGTGAGACTGGTGAAGACAGACACCCGGACGTCTCAATTATTTTCATACATAATTAATGCTGAGGAGGTTGCCTTGAGGTTTTAATTATTTTCCACGAGTTGAAACGCGGGGAAATTATTATTTTCACATTTATGGGGATATTTAGGTGAGAGAGAGAAAGAGGCTGGAGGATCATCTTTAGCGCTTTAATGAGCAGCAATAAACATTGCAGGAGGGGGGGGAGGGGGGAGAAAAAAAGGATTAATAATTATGGAGGTGATAAATTTAGTGTTTATGCTTTTTTTGATATTTTTGGGGAAAATTGAGGAAAATGATGGAGATACGCCCTTTTGCCTTTTTTTTTTGGGGGGGGGGGGAAGTATTCTAAGGACATCCAAATGATCTACTCTTTTTTTCCCTAAGTTATCATAAATATTCTAATTATTCCGATTTTGCAACATTTTACCGATATTAAAACGATGTCCACAATAATAAATTGTTATTAAATAATATTATAAATATCGAGTATTGTTGCGAATTTGACTGACGCTGTCCCAGCATCTAGGACTGGCATTGGAGGATCCTCGGATTTTAAATACCAATATTTCCCGCCATTAATGTTTTCATGTAATCAATTGGATTAATCGTCGCTAATTGTCCGGTAACAGGCGTTTTTTTTTATGATTTGAAAAATTAATAGACATTCTGACGAACAAGAATATATATAGTTATACAAGGAAAAAATAGATCTGTAACCATGAATTGTTGCAGTGAAACTGAAACTGAATCTCGCTTATGGAGTTCTAATGTTAATTTAATTTTTTTCAAAAATTAATTTTTGCCTCAATTTGTGTCCGGTAAAATGGTGTAAAGTGAATTTAAAAAAATCTCCTCATGTTACTCCATCAAAAGTGAACAAAATTGATAAGAAAAAGGATATATGAGCCTTGAGAGCTGTAAAAAGAACGTAGCTCCATTATTTTCCGAGATATTTAAAGAAAACTAATAAAAAATAGGCTTATTCTGTTTTTAAAAAATTGGAAAAGGACTTTGAGAATACGGATTGTGTAAATTGAAATTTCGATAGTTTCTCTTCAGGAAATAGAGTAAAGGGGGGGGGGGGGGGGGGGAGAAACCTTAAATCAGTTCGACCGTGTTGAATCTTTCGGATTATTGTTCAAGTATTATCAGATATCAACAGCTCCTACTAGATTAAAGATTTTTTTTTTTAACAGACTTTTTTCCCCTCTAAGCCTCTTAAATACATCGTACATAGTGCAATAGAACACGTGATTCTGAATAGTTTGAAATTACGAGAGAGTTAAACTCTTCTTCTGGATAGTTAAATCGTGATTTTCAAAACTTTTTGGGGGATAATTCTCAGTGGATTTTAACTGTACGTGAACTATGATGAAACTAAAATCAAACAATTCTGACACAAAATTATCGAGGATAGAAGTTTTAAAGCATTTTGATTATACTAAATACATTAAAAATTAATGGACATACGTCCTTTTTATTCTAAATCCCTTTTCAAAGAGAATTTCAAAAGATACAGAAAAAAAATGAGCGCAAAAAGGGCGTATCTCCATTATTCTTTGAGATTTTCTCCAAAAAAAATACAAAAAAAAAGTCAATTCGTAAAGATTCGCCATTTTGTGACATCTCAACCGCCATTTTGAATAATCATGTCACTCTACCACTTTTTGCAAATGATCTAAATAGAGAGAAAATTTGAAAAAAGGGCGTATCTCCATCAATCTCCGAAATATTCTCAATAAAAGACGGAAAAGTCAAAAATCCAATTTCTAAGTGTCCGCCATTTTGTTTGACATCTCGACCGCCATTTTCATCAATCACTCTTCGCGTATTTTCTCATTTTCTTGCTTTTCCTCAATGGACACTCTCAAGACTTTTCCTCCCCCCCCTCCCCCCTCCACCCCTTCCTTCTCCCCCCCCCTCCATCCCATTGACAGACGCTTTTCTCCCATCCACAACCTCAGTGTTAGTACACTGTGAATCACAGTCTTTTTTTAACCTCCAATAGGTCCTCCCCCCCCCCCCCTCCCCACCCCCCTCTACCTAAACTTTCGACAGCGTCTCTTTTCATTTCGTCGCCACGACAAAGGGAAGCAGTGCACACGGGAGTAGAAAAAAAAAAGTGAGGTTAAAACCTGGTAGGAATGGGCCAAGGCGTAATCTAAAGTTCGAACGGACCGATCAAGTATGGAACTTGTTTGATAAAAGGAACGAACAGCTCCTGCAATTCTCACCTTTTTTTCTTTTGGGATTGAAAAGAGCAAGAGGACGAGAATCGAAATAATATTTTCAACTGGTCTGTGTCTGTGTGTTGGTGTTGGTGTTGGTGGCGAGTCGAACAGTAAGCCGAGAGACTTATTCATTCAATGAGGGAAAAAAAGGAGGGGGGGAGGGGGAGGGAAAAAGTTTCTGGGGAAAGAGTGAGAAAGAAAGAGAGGAGGGGAGGGGGGGGGGGGGAGGAAGAGGAATGAGAGATTGGTTTCTTTTTGATGTTTAAGAATTATTCATTTCTTCGTAACTATTGGGGACTAAAGATATTTGCATAATCGGAATAACAGATTGTTCAAAAACTTTTTCCTCAATTCTGCACTTTTTTTTTCGTTGTCTTTTCATTTTTCTCTCTTTTTCTCTTTTTTTTTCATCAAGTATTTTCTTCCAACCTCATAATAATAACGCTATCGCAGTCTGCAAAATTCCTCGGGGTCTTTACTTACTTGGATAGTTGTTGCATCGTCATACTGGGATTCCCCCCTTTCACAATTCCCCGCTTTTCCTGAAAATTCAAGGAATTTATCGTTGAATTGCGGAGAATCTGAAAGAAACTGAAGAAAAAAAATTGATAAATAATCTTTTGTCATTTGGTTTTTATTTAATAATCTTGGAAATTAATGGAGATACGCCCTTTTTGCCTTGACCCATTCTCTAAAGAATTTCAAGAGCTACAAAAAAGGTTCATTATAAAAAAGGCCTATCTCCATTAGTTTCCAAGATATTCTCAAAAAACCGAAAAAAATGGACTTACGCCCTTTTACCTCTTCATTCTCACCTCTTCAATTCAACGAACTTTTAAATAATTGAATTTTTTCAATTACTCGCTTCTTTTCTTAATTACCTTGTTTTCTATTTACTCCCCCCCCCCCCGTTTTTTTTCCTTCTTTCCACTCGCAAAACATAATGATATCACTGTACCGTTAACGAGTAGTTAGAGGCGGGTCAGTGGTAGAAATTAACCGTTGTTTCGCGAACCCTTAGATTAACCCTTATCGCACTCGACCCAGTTGGCTATCCAACCCCCCCTCCCCCTCCACCTCCTCCTTCTCCTTCTCTTCTCATTCACCTCCCTCTTCCTTCTATCTTCCGTTGGATTACCTGTCGCTCGGTAACATCCCGTAGAAATCCCGTGGCTCACGGATATCCTTTGGAGATATACCCCACTCTCTCTCCTAATGTTTGTCCAACGACACAGGATACGAAGCAAATGACCTGGTGTTTCACGACAAATGCTCGTCTTTTGTTTACATTGAGTTTTCCAACTGGGAGAAAAGAAAGAAAAAAGGAGGAAATTCATGCGATAATTAACATCTTGCTGGATATCTGAGGGCTTTGGAGAGATTCCAGAGCGTGGGAAAAAAATGGGAAACTGTGGAGAGCGCCATCTGTTGGTGGAGATCTGTACTTGTGGCTTGATAAAAATTGGGATTTCGGTTTAACGGCCAGATCTTTCTTCGAGAATCTCTTTCTTTATTTTTTCATCAATATGTTGACTTTAGGTTCAAAAACCCATCGAAGACTTTTCAAAAAATAATTTTACAAATTGCCATTACAGTATGACAAGAACATTGAAAGTATGACTCTAATGAATTGAATGAAGAAAAAAAAAAAAAAAAAATTTGATTTGCCATAAGTACTTTTTGTACTTACGTCCTTGTTTATGTCATTTTTTGTATGCTTCACGTGCAATAATATCAACTGAATCAATAACCATGCTAAAAACGAAAAACGAAAACGAAAAAGACTCTATTAATTTAATAGGGATTATGGAGAACAGACAAAATCGCCAAAAAAGCCTCAACCCGTTCATGATACTTGAATACTCGGCTGAAAATAAATTTACTCAATTTACTTTTTTGATATTTCTCTTTGTTACCGTAACTTGAAATAGAACCAGAAATCTTCATGAAAAACAGATTATATGAATAGAGTCAATAAAGTCCATCATTGTTAATACACTAACAGACTAAATAGGAGATTCTTCTGTTTCTTCAGCCATTAAATAATTGAAACAATGCTTGCGGAATACTGAAAGCGATGGAGCACTTGTAATATCAGGTGAGAGCTGATTCCAAAATTGCGTAGCAGTAACCATGAACGATCTTTGATAAACTGTGAGTCTTGCTGTGAGAACCTCCAACATTTCTGTGCGATTTCTTGGCCTTCGTAATGTACTTGGAGAGCGAAAACGTAATTCATTACCGATGAGGCTAACTTCTCCGAGATTCATAATTTTATAGATCTGACAGTCCAGAAGGTACTGTCGTCGATTAGACACAGTTAGCCATCCCAACTGCCTTCTAACGCCTGAAATGTGATCATAACGCCTTTTGTTAGCGACGAAACAAACACACGCATTGTATGTTCTCTGAAGCTTCAGGGAATTACTGTAGGAAATATCCGTTAGTGCCAATGTACCATAATCAAAAATAAGCAACACCAAAGCAACGAAGATCTTTTTCTGCAATTTTTGAGAGAATAAGTCATTATTTGCTTTCATTCTCTTCAACGTACAGAAGACTTTGCAACAGATGGAGGATACATGATTATCCCATATTAATGTTGACTGTAGACTGACTCTTAAGTACCTCACCGACTTTTTTTGGAAATATTTCGGAAACTAAACGAGATAGAGCGATTTCACTCAGATCCTTTTTTGCAGAGCATTTTAAGAGCCACAAAAAGGCAAAAAAGACCTATCTCCATGATTTTCGATGACATTTTTAAAGAACAATCTTTTCCTTCCCCAAAAAATGCAACAGTTAGCTCTATCAAAATCCGAAAAACGAATGTACTTTGGCACAGAGTTAAACGACGACAGGGTGAATTGGTCATGGTAGAAATGGCGGGAGAGTTAACCTTGTTGGGGGTTAGCTTCGTAGGTTGATTCGATTTACCTGGGACATAGTGAGGAGAGAGAGAGAGAGAGAGAGATTGAGTGGGGCTAAGTGTAGTGTGTGGTACGGTAGCCAGCAATATGTAATCCACTTTAGTCTCTGTGCACTCCGCGTCCAGCTCTGTCTCTATCCTCTCAATCTATATATATATATATATATATATCTATATATATATATATCTATATATACACAACCAGTGGCAATAGTTTGAGTCAGTGCGCGCGGTCTGCAGTCAATTGATGCTCGAGTAATGGTACGACTGGTACCTTTGGTACACCTCTCAAGTACTCGTCAATTGATGCTGTACCAATTGCACTTCTACGATACAATGTAACCGTAACGATGTCTTTTCTCAGTGAGTGGTCATTTTCAATTGGCATTAGTGTGATTAGAATTTTGAAAAAACGGTGGATCATTCAAAGAAGATTATCTGGCAAAGTAATGAAGATACGCCCTTTTTTTGTTCTGATTCTTTTTTTTTAAGAATTTCCATTAAAATAGCTTCAAAAAAGAGTGAGGGTAAAAAGGGCGTATCTCCATCATTTTTTTGAAATATTCACATTTTTTTATTTTTAATTACAATCATTTTTTGGGAATTTTTTTAGAAATTAATGGAGATACGCCTTTTTCGCTCTAAATCCTCTTTTTATAGTCCCAAAAGCTCCAAAAAAAAGATTAGAACAAAAAGGGCGTATCTCCATTATTTTCGGAAATATTTCCTGCCGAATATCCCAAAAATTTCCATTTTTTTCTATTATCAAAAGTCTTTTGCCCCGAAAATTTCGTCCAAAACCAAAACGAAATTACGTAGCCCCAGTGAAACTGTGTCTGTACCAACGTGCAATCGAGTTTTGGATAGAAAGCCCATGTAATAAGCTTCTCTGAAAGAGTGAGAAAGGGAATTTAGGGAATGGGTCCATAGGACAGTTGAAGTTCTCTGCGATGCTCTAGTAGAAACGGATTACTCGAGCGTGTTACCGCGTTGTTAGTCAGTTACGTCACGCCCCACAGGTATACGTGCCTCGGGACACCAAACGAGTGAATGCGTTTTCGTTTTGGCCATGGACCCCCCCCCCCACCCCCCCTCCCCTTCCGACCGATCCCATTGGCATTACCAGTGCTAGTTTCCCTATCAAATAGTCACACCTCTCGATAAACCATTAATTTTTCCATATTGACTGTCAATTTTCCCCTCATTTTCCTTTTCAATATTTCGGGAAATAATGGAGATAGGCCCTTTTTGCACGAATCCTTTTTTTTAGAGAATAGGGAACTTGCATATTTCATTTTTAATTTTTTTTTCACTGCAGTTGATTAATCAGGATTAGTCGAGTATATAGAAAAAAAATAATAATAATTGAAAATGTTTGTTTATGTTTTTTTTTACTTTGAGAATGAATAAATTTCAAACAGCCAGAAAGCGGAAGTGATGTTGATATAACATATAGTTTTGAAAAGTGTCATTAGATGGCGCTCCAGCTCCAATGTGATTGGTCAACGTGTATACTCTGTATGATGCAGAGGTTATGCAGTGGATACAGAGAATCATTAGAATTTTGTTTATGAAGTTTTATTATTCACGTAATGTCTGAAGTAGACGAAAGCATCTTTGCAAAACATCTTTAAAGTTGATTTGGGAATGTGTATGGATTGTTTAGCACTGATATTCGAGTTCTCTCAACTCACGCTAGACAGTGCTGCCGAATCATTTGGTATTTTGACGTCACTTCCGATTCATCGCCGTTCAAAAAATGCAATTTTTGATAATTCATAGTTGATTAATTGATTAATTAAAAAAAATATGATGGTCTCATTTCAAAAACTGTCCCCTGCAAGAAAAAAATGAAAAATATGCAATTTTCTTACAAAAATTCCGAAAATTCAAAAAGTGAATGAATTTTATATCAATTCCTCATTTCTCCAATCATCCAAAACTCTCCCCCTCCTCACCCCATAACCCCTCCCCTCCCCAACTACCAATCAACAAAAACTCTCAAAATATTTATCAAACCTCGTGAAAACGGTGAAAACAATTTTCTGAACCATTTTCACATTTACTTAATGCAAAATCGTAAATGCCAAAGACTGTCTTCCATAAATATTCCTCCATGCCATTCAATTCTCTCTGACGTCAATTTTTTACCCCCCATGGATAATTCTGCATACACCCCCCTGCCCCCCCTCTTTCCCATAAAAAAGGCAATTCCGTAATACAGAAAATACGAAAGGAAAAAAAACCTTCATTTATATATTCCGTTACTAAAATTCCAGGAAAGTTCTCATCTTTCGGGGAGAGTACACTGTGTGTGTGTGTGTGTGTGTGGGTAAAGCATCACAGGTACGAAAAGAGGAGGGGAGAGGACAACCTGGGGCAAATGCGAATCTCACGTGCGCTCACACGGTATTTACGTTGAAGCATCAGCATATTAAATTGCACGGCGTTAAAGCAAACTCACCCCCCCTCCCCCCTCCTTTCCTTTTTACCCCTTCCCACATGCCTATCTATGTGTGTCTATGTGTATCTATGTGTGTGTGAGTGTATTCGGGGGCTGTCAGGGCTTGCGGAATGTGTGTGCTCCACCGAAATGGCGGAAAGCTTTTACGCAATATTAAATTTCACTAGTCCATCTCAGTGCCTCAAATTATCTATAGATATATAGTAGTTTTTTTTTTGGGTAGAGGATCATCAATATATATGTATAGGTGGAGAGTAACTAATGGGCTTGGAGTGGGGCGAATTTGTTGGAGAGGCTCTTGGAAAGGGGAGGGGGGGGGGGTTAGAGGTGTTCGTGAAATTTCTATGAAAGCGGTGAAAAATTAGTGAATTTTTGATTTTAGAGCAGAGTTTTATGTATTTAAGGAGGTTTTGGAGTGTGGGAGTTGATTGAGGAGAAGGGAGGGAAAGGGGGGGGGTATATAGGGCTTTTGAGGAAAATGATACTGTTGGAATGAGAGACGACCTGTGGATTTTTGGTTTTTTGGTTATATAAAAAGGGGGAAATGATTCATTTTTTAGTTATGGGGTTTTATGTTATGGGAATTGGCGGAAATATTTGAGATAGATTTTTTTCGATGATTTCATTGGAAAGCTGAGGAAATTCTGCGTGGGAATCATGTGCCTGAGTGATTTTTAGGGGGCTTATGAAAATTTGGATGTTTTAGCCGAAAAATCTTTCAATTGAACACTTTTAGGCCTGAGGAGTCTGCGTGTGCCTTAGCCAATTTTCACTTAAACTATCTAGAAATTCTGTACTTCAAACGAAGAGTTTTTCGCTTGTCAAAAACCATCGCCGATTTTGTGTCTCGATTGATCAAAAATCAGAGTAATTGGGCACACCAAAACTTGTCCAGAAATTATGATGAATCAGTGTCAACGAAAATCTGTTTAGCTATTTAAGACCGTACGAAAGTTAACTAGGGAACCTGGCTCGTTCCCGGTAAAATTGTGACTGATTAATTTTCGTTTCGATTGAAAGAGTTTTCATAATAATAGTCATCATAATTTTGTAATTTTCATATATTTCATATGGTGAACATAATAACGTCTTTTTGTTTCTGCAAGTTCCCCTTTAAATGTATTATCTTTGGACATACGCCCTTTTCTTTCTACAGTTTTTTCCATTCAAATCTCTCATTTCTGGACTTACATCTTTTTATTAGTATCATAAATCTCAAATTACCATTCACCAAAAGCTTATCTCCCCCCCCCCCCCCCTTAGAAAAAAATATATCCCAACAGCATTACTCTACTCTGCATTTTAATAACTTTGAAAAACATTATCAAAAGCATAATAATACATAACCATCATAACCTCGAAGTTTTCCACCCAAAAACCCAAAACTGTGTGTATGTGTATCATGCGTAACTATCGCATCTGCATAAGCATACGTGTCGTCGAGCATGTGTATATTCACTGGTGTATACACTTCAGTTGATACAAAACGAAAACTGACTGGTATAAACTTTGTGACTCCTCTCTGCCTCGTGTCACAGCAGTTATTAAAGTTTCTGCTTCCCCCACTCTGCGGGCGCTCGCTCACCTCGTTTTCCCCCTCTCTCTAGCGTGCGTTCTTCCGCTAGAGATGTAAGATTACCGTCATTTTTTGGATGTGTCAGGTCAGCCGTAAAATGACGGTTTTCTTACAATTTCTGACCTGACCTGTAATTCCTGTTGGAAAATGACGGTAATTTTTTTTTATCGTCAGTAATTATGTTTTATGATGGAAAATCATCTATATAGATGGAAAGTGACGGTAATTTTTTATTTCAGTCACTTTTTCGGTCATTTTTGTCTAACTTTTCTTTTTTTTTTTTTGAGACGCATGAAGCTTCAAGAGGAAAGAAAAATATCGAGCATTACATTTCAATGAAATTTGTATTTTGTAATAAAATTGAGTGAACGTCAATATTTCGTGTGAATTTTGCTCTCCAAAATGAGGTAACAGAGAAAAAAAATTAAATTCAGCTATATAGATGTAAACTGACTGTTAATTTGAATAATGGGTCATTTTCCTGACGCAAGATTTGGTCAGTTTATTCCTGACGAAAACCGTCAGTAATTCAGCTTTGGTCAGTTACGTGTAAGTTACCGGTAAAATGACGGTAAACTTGCCAGTCAGTTTTTAGTTTTACATCACTATTCCCCCCTCACTCCAACGCCCCCCTCTCTGTCTTTCGCTCTTCCAGTACCTATCGTTCCATCAAGAATAGACACTTCACTTTTTTTTCTCATTCTGTCATCATTTCAATGTCGCAAAAATTGTACGTGACCCTTCCTACAAAATTATTTCCACCTGAATCTGACAATTTTCCCATTCGTTTCGCATTCACAGGCGGTCCCCCCTCTCTTTCCCCCCTCCCCTCCTCTGCCCCTTCTTTTCTGCCTGTGCGCCTTTGTACCAGAGCCATCTGCATTCATTCAGAACTAACGATCGTATCATTATCCCAGTGAAAAAGCGAAACTCCGGCAATTCTCTCTCTTTCTCTTTCTCTCTGTCTCTTTCTACTCATTTCATTTTGTTTGTTATTTTCATCGTAACGATTCACCTCAATTAGGGATTAATCAATGGAGTGATGGTGTCATGCTGTGTGTTCGTTGACACGCAAAGAGGGGGGGGGGAGGGGAGGGGAGGGGGATAAGAGGCATTGGAATGAGGGGAAATTAGTTTGAGTGAAGAAGGAGAGGGGGGGGGGGAGGGGAGAATGGGAGTTAAGTTTGATTAATAAAACTTTATTCAAAGAGAAGAAAACGATTCGTTCTCTTTGGGGGAATTTTTTTTTTCCTGTTTTTTTCTTTTTATGGTTCTGGAGGGCTCTTTGCTTGAATAGTTTGGGGAAATATTTGAATAGGTCTCAAGTGATTAATGAAAATCAAAGACATTTACGGCTTCACTCTGTTGGTATTTCTTTGGCAAATAATTTTCAAGTGGATTGAGGGGAAGGGGGGAGGGGGGGGGGGAGTGGACAGGTTTGGGAGGGGGGAAAAAAGAGAATTGACGGTAATTGACGGATTTTTGTGTGGGCATTAATTGGAAAATTGGATAAATCATCATTTGGCTCAGTTTTCTTGGAATATCTCGGTAAATAATGGAAATACGCATTTTTTTGAGATAATTTGTTTTTGTAGAGAATTCTAAGAGCTACAGGATAGGTCTAGAGTGCAAAAAGGGCTTATCTCCATTTTTTGAGAATATCTCGGGAATTATTGGAGATTCGCCCTTTTTTTGCCTCAATTCTTTTTTGACTTTCCGATCAGGGCAATTTTATGTATTTGCCCCGAAAATGAAAAATCGATTTTTTGATTGATCTTCACGTTTTCAGATCTCCATAACATTTTCTGATATTTTTTAGCGATCTATGTGGTTTTCAATAAAAAATATCGATTATTGAGGTATTTATGGAACTTTCCATAGGAATCCATTTTTGCCCGTTAACTATCTCAAAAATCGATACTAAATGAATGAATTAATCGATAGGGAAGAGTGGGGCAAAATGGACACTGTAATGAAACGATTAGAGATGGATTTTTTTTGATGATTCTATCGAAAAGCTGAGGAAATTTTAGCCGGAAAACGAGTGTCAGATGTATTTTTTTCGATTTTTTTGAAAATTCGATATTTTTCGGCATTTTTGAGAGGTAAAAGCTTTTTCTCTTTTGAAAATTTTCAGTTTTTTGCAAATATCTCTGGTTTTATTTGTCGTAGCAATTCGGGGCTGGCCTCAAATGAAAGGTGAGCTCATTTCCCATCGATTTATGGGGTTTTGAATTCAAAAATATCAATTTTTGGGATAGTTACAGGCCAAAAACTGTTTCACAAAAGTGTTTCACAAAAATGCCCATAAATACCTTAAAAATCGATATTTTTAAATTGAAAACCCTATGAATCGATGGCAAATGATCTCATCTTTCACCTCCTGTCGGAACTTTTACGCTACGACAAAGAGAACCGAAGATATTCTCAAAAAACTGAAAATTTTCGAAAAAAGAAGGGTTTTACCCCTCTGAAATGCTCAAAAAAATCAAAATCGCCGAAAATTCAAAAAAATTAATTCCGGCACATCTTTCCCGCCTAAAATTTCCTCAGTTTTCCAATGAAATCATCAAAAACAATCTACCGCCAATATTTCTATTAATTTCAAGAGTTTTCCATAATATTTGCCTAAAAATTTAGATGTGTCCATTTTACCCCTCAATTTTCATTTGTATCACGCGTATTTTCCTATTACGCAGTAAAAAAAAAATTTTCCTTCCCCCCCTCCCCCTTAAAATCATAACTTTCACTTGATTACCAAATGGAGCATCTCCATTTCCCCATGAAAAAAACTCCAGTAAAACTAAAAGCACCGGCGAAAAAAATTACTTCTCATAATTATTAACAAAAAAAAAGGAAAAAAAGAGGAATTAAAAGAAAAAACAGTCTCGACTGAAGCACGAAGAGTAGTCAAACGGAATTATAAATTTTCTTTCTTCTGAATGATAGAACTGGAAAGTCTCCTTACTCGTATATATACGTGTGGAAGGGCAAAAATGAAGTAAAAAAAAAAAAAGAAAAAAAAAAGAAAAACTTGGCGTCGTGAAGTCTCCCTTGTGCACTCAGTTGCTTTTTATTTACCCCATTTCCTCTTTTGTTTACTCGAGGGCTCTCGACTCTGCTCGGAGGCGCTTCCGAAGGAGGATCATCCCTTTTATTCCCCCCCCCCCCCCTCTTCTTCTCTCCATCCCTATGTCCCGTTCATTGAATTCGCCCTCTCCACCCGATAATTTTCTGCTGTGTTTCATGATTGTGATTTTTCTCAATTTATCCACTGTTTTTTTTTTTATCGAGAAATATAGAATTTTTTCTGTGTTTTCACGTGAAATTCAATTTATTCATTTACTGGTAATGAAATAATTGAATTAATCAATTTTTTTTGTTTATTATTTGTCAATAATTTGCTCTTGTCTCCCCCCCCCTTTTTTTATAGGAGAACTCAGAAAAATTAATGAAAAAAAAAAAACAGTTCGAGAATTTAAGAAAATGTGGATTTTTTTTTTATTGAAAATTTGGACAAAATAGAAAATGTCGGTTTTTTGCAGTTTTTTTGAAAATATTTCTGGAAATCAATGGAGATACGCCCTTTTTGCTCTAAGAAGCTTTTGTTGAAATATTTAAGAGCTGCAAAAATGCCTCAGAGCAAAAAGGGCGTATCTCCATTATTTTTCAAGTTATTTTTGGGGAATTTTTGAAAAAAAGAGAAATTTCATAAAATAGGAAAATTTGATTTTTTTTCCAGTTTTTAAAGCAAAAAGGGCGTATCTCTATTATTTTCTCTCGAATCTCTCGATTTTTTTTTTATTGAGAAATATAGATTTTTTTTGGGTTCACATAAAATTCAGTTTATTCATTTACCGATAAAGGAATAATTGAATTAATAATTTTTTGTTTATTATTCGTCGATGATTTATGATGAGACGAATGAGGTAAATTTGTAATTGTCTCTACTTTTTTTTCCGGATACCTTCAATGACCCAATTAATGCCACCAAGAGAACTATTCTTCATAGAAAAATTATATATTATCATAAATTCGAATGTGATCCTCCCTCGAACGAATTCAGAGTCTAGACTATCATTTACATTAATTAGTTCCCTGAATTAATAATAAAAATTATTTAATTTATATTTTTTTGAATATTTCGCCCATTGCCCGATACATGCGTCCCAATAATAGGGAACTTGCATATTTAATTTTTAATTTTTTTTTTCACTGCAATTGATTAATCAGGATTAGTCGAGTATATAGAAAAAAAATAATAATAATTGAAAATGTTTGTTTATGTTTTTTTTTACTTTGAAAATGAATAAATTTCAAACAGCCAGAAAGCGAAAGTGACGTTGATATAACATATAGTTTTGAAAAGTGTCATTAGATGGCGCTCCAGCTCCAATGTGATTGGTCAACGTGTATACTCTGTATGATGCAGAGGTTATGTAGTGGATACAGAGAATCATTAGAATTTTGTTTATGAAGTTTTATTATTCACGTAATGTCTGAAGTAGACGAAAGCATCTTTGCAAAACATCTTTAAAGTTGATTTGGGAATGTGTATGGATTGTTTAGCACTGATATTCGAGTTCTCTCAACTCACGCTAGACAGAGCTGCCGAATCATTTGGTATTATGACGTCACTTCCGATTCATCGCCGTTCAAAAAATACAAT